>CAKNXH010000280.1:238391-330296 GCA_932178445.1 Andricus quercusramuli | reverse complement strand
CACAGGCTCATAAACCTATAAACCTCAAACTCACAAATCCATAAACCCGAAACCTCAAGCCCACAAACCTTCAACACATAAACTTAAAACCACAAATCCACCAACCCACAAACAGCAAACCCACAAACCTGAAGCCCACAAACCTGAAACCCACAAACCTCAAACTCACAAAACTAAAACTAACAAACCGCAAACCCACAAACCTCAAACTCACAAAACTAAAACTAACAAACCTCAAACTCCCAAACCTGTAAACCCACAAACCTGAAACCCATAAAAATTATACCTCAAGCCCACAAACCCACCAACCTTTGGGGTTTATGGTTTATAGGTTTGGGGTTTATGGGTTTTGGGTTTACGGATTTGCAGCTTAATTTTTGTGAGTTTGAGGTTTGTGGGTTTACGTGCTTGGGGGTTTGAGGTTTGTTGGTCTGAGGTGTCTGGGTTTGAGGTTTTTGTGTTTGAGGCTTGTGGGTTTTAGCTTTGTGGGTTTGTGGTTTTAGGTTTATGTGTTTGAGGTTTGTGGGTTTGCGGTTTTGGTTCATTGATTTGCGGTTTGGCGTTCCAGGTTTGATTTTTGTGAGTTTGAGGTTTGTGCGTTTGAGGTTTGTGAGTTTGTGGGTTTACGGGTTTGAGGTTGGAGGTTTTTTGGTTTGAGGTTTGTGGGTTCGCGGGTTGGAGGTTTGTAGGTTTGCATTTTGTCTGCTTAAACGGTTGATTGAGTGGTTTTGAAAAAAATTCGAGGTTCTCTAGAAATTACTGAGACGCGTCCCGAAAATATTCTTGAAAGAAGTTACAAAAATCGTCTTTCCGTCGAACAACCTGTCCGATTGTATTTTGCGGCAAAAATTTTTGCAGGAAAATTGTGATGATTCTTCAAAGAACCCCGATTTTTTACAACAAAAAAGGCTCAACACACAATTCCAAAGTTTGTATCTGCACTGGGAAACCTGTTAAATTCAGCAAAATATTTATCAGATTTCAATCAAATTAGACGCAGTTCCGACTAATTAAAAAGAAAACAATTATGACCTATCCCGAATAGGTCATAGGTTATCACCTCCAAAATTTGATCACATTTGACCTTTTTCCCCCTTTTGGGAAAGAAGACCTTGAAGGGCCATTCATTCCAAATCACTAAGGTTGCCCTCTTTTAGGAGCTGCTTCAATGTCCCTTAAAAGAAGGTGCAATCTTGTCCAGGTTAGCGGACAAACAACTTTTCCTGCACCATCACTCTACCATGTTGAGCGCTGACTGCATGAGTTCCAATAAGGTGCTCTCATGCTTCCATGTCACCAGGATCGCCAGGTCATCTACATAGCCTTGAAAATAAAACCACGATTCGTTTAAAACACGAATCAGGACATCAATGACAAGCACCCACTAGGTGGATGAAACGACTCCTTGATGTAGGCATCCCCTTAAAACATCAGCCTTCACCTCATTACCACATAATGAAGTATGTACCGTTCTGCTTTTGAACATGGAGTGAATCCACCTGTTTACGCTGTGACTAACTCCGTATGCTTTAGCAGAACCATATACTGATCAAATTGGGGTGTTACTAAATGCCCCCTCAATGTGTCAAAACGCTGCAATTTCTACTTCAACTTTCCGCAGTGTATTATTGATGCGTGAAGTAAATGCATAGAGAGCGTCTACGGTAGATCTGCCTTTACGAGAGGAAAACTGATTCCTATGGAGAGGTTTTTCCGCTGAGATTTCCTTATTCAAGTAATGGTACACCATATTTTCTAGAGTCTCCAGCATAAAAGAGGTGAAGCTAACCGTTCTTAAGGATTTTGCCTCAGAGTAGGTATCTTTACCAGGCTTTGAAATGAAAAATGCCTCAGCCTTCCTCCATGCTATCGGGGTGTATCCCATTGCTGAGCATGCCCGAAATATGCTGCGCAATGAGCACACCAAGGACTGAAATCCTTCTTGAATTAATGCAGGGAATATTTCATCATCTCCTGCTGTTTTGAATAGTAGCCGATTCACCCGAAGGCAATATTCATGCTTCCAGTTAACATGATGAGTTACCCTTCAATGTTTTCTGAAGTCTAGAATTGCCAGGTATATTCTCGATCTCCTGACAATACCCCTCCATGAGTTCCTTACAGAATTTTGTATCTCATTATTATACCTCGATAAGGTTGCCCTCTACAAGTCCCAATTCCCATTATTTTAAGCCCTGTTAAAAAGGCGTCAAATTTACCTTTTCAGGTCCTCCAGTCTAGAATTCCGCAAAGGCGCATCCCTGTCTGTTTTCTTAATTCTTTTGATAGACCTTATTCTGCCCGGTAGCCCAGTCAGTTGCTTCAGGGTTCCTATGGGGACGGCGACTGATACTTGCGGCCGCTAGGATCGCTAGTGCGCGTGGAGATACACAAGAGGACGGTTCCAAGGATGGTAAGGTGTGCTTTGCGAATTATATCAGTCCTTCATAAAGAAGCGTTGAGGTGACTGTTTCAAGCACTATTTTCGAAATGCTAGGCGTGCATGTGGCACTTGGGAAACCGTCATTGTGTACAAGGTATACCGCCACTCACGGTGCTGCCCTCTAAGCTGAGCTTGACAAATTGCCGTCCCCATACATATCGGCTGTCAAGAAGAAGCATATCTTTCTGGGATCCAAACATGCTTATCGAACATAAGGTCGAATCAATTACCTTGCGACATCTAGATCTCACGAAGGTAGGTGTATCGGTTGTATGACCCCGATTCAACTAAGTTAGATCAGTAGTTAAAGGTAATCTAGTAAAGACTGACGCCTGTGGTTGGTGTCCTTACTACCTCAAGTCGAATCTCACATAAAGTGCTATCCTAGGTGTCTTTGTGGTACTATCATAAATGGCTGATCCGCTCTTTATACTTGAGCCTCTAACTTACGCCTTGTAAGTCCAAGATTCTAGAATTAGGGCAAACGCCGTTTGCTTCGCTATCAAATTTCTGCTTGAGAAAGCAAGTGGTGAAGGTTTATCTGGATAAAATCCAGACTGGGAAGCGGTACATCTAGGTTCCATTTTAACTTCCAGTTGTCTCCTCCACCTTTTGCGAAGACGAATCCGGTGCTCTGTCTGCGGTCGATAATTTTCTATTCTTCCGTGTTAGTGGTTGTTTTTTATATTGCTATCCTTTTAAGTACTACTGTTGGTTTCACGAATACACTAGGAATCCAAGCCACCAGCTTTACTGGCCTCGCGAAGTTTTTGCTGTCAATCACCTTGATCTTAGCTTCCATCCTCTGTTGTAATCCGCCAACAGCATCAATGTGCCAATTTCGGCACACTTCGTCCCAGCAGATCACGATACAGATATCATTTCTGAAGCGGCAGTCTTCAAATTTTGGGGTGTCTTCTCCAGGTTGCACCCCATCTTTTTTTCTCTAATGCCGCTTCAATTGCCTTGGCCAAGTTGTCATCGAAATTTGTTTTTGGGAACCACTCGGAGGCTATGGCCACTTTCAGGTGACTTTTAAGAGCCTGGCTATGAGAGTGCTGTAGCTCATAGCCGCATCTTCTTCTGATTCCTGATTTTATTCGGTGTGCTGCTATTAGAATGGACATTCTTATCCTAGCAGCTCACAAGAATCTAGCTCGCCGTGGTTTATCCGTTTCGTTTGACCCCGTGGCATTACTATCGCCAGGGTTATTCCCAGATATTATTGTAATAATCTAGGACGTGCGAAGTGTTAAAGAATACATGGCAGTTCGGTAAACTTTAATGAGCCAGGTTGAAGTTTCCAAATTCAAAACAGAAGGTTTTAAAAAGTAAACGTTAATGCGCGTGATGTAATTGTTAAAAACTATTCTGGCATACATTGAGGAAAAATTGAATAAAATTTCATTTTATTTGAGTAAAGTTTGCAAATTATGGTTAATTTTTCTAAGTAAAAAATGTTTTATTTACAGTCGAGTCGCAGTCGTCCGGCTCCTCCTCGTCCCAGAGCCCACCTATCTCTCAAGGTTTGTATACGAGTATTGAGCACTTCGAAAATATTGACCATTTTTTTAATTTCACATAAGGTGTTGAATTTTCAACTTACTTATAGTCCTCGATGGCATTTAGTATTTAATACTGGATATTAGTTTTACGATTTCAAAATGAAATGAGAGTTTATATAAGTAGGATATTAGGAAGTTAATTAACATGACTCGAAGTAGATGCTAGTGTCTTTTGCCATATCGCTGGGTTTCCTACTAAATTTGTAGTTTTTTCTTCCATCAGTTTGCTTTTCAAGTTATAAAAATATAATTTTGATAAGATTCTTGAGAAAATTCAAAAATATTTTTGAAGATTTTAGTTGTATTGAAAAACGATCTAGAAAATGTTGAAGAAACTATTTTTTTCACATGATTTTGCAAAATATTAGGACAAACTCGGGTCTGTTCAAAAGATATTCAGGTCCTTCAGAAGTCTCCAAGAAATTTAAAAATATTTTATAAATTTTCTGAAACTTTTTCGTTTTTCGAAATATTTTTAATTTCTTTAAAACTCTTAAAATTCCCAATTATATTTCAAACTGACTAAAATTTTCTTAGAATTCAAAAAAATCCTTCGAAATAAAAAACGTGTGTTAAAATCTTCCAGATTTTTTCAAAACTTTTTAGAAGCCTTTCGAAATCTCTTAAAATATTTGTTGAAAATTGATTTTAAATTGAAAAATTATTTCATACTTTTCCAGGAATCTTGACCAAGCTTTCTTATAGTTTCGAAACCTTTCACAATTCTTGAAAAGCTTCTATTCTTCTTTTAAAAACATGTACAACTTTTCATTTTATTTATTGTATTTTAAAATGATTCGATTCTTGCTTCATTTTGAAAAATTGAAAAAATTGCCTTGAAATCTTCCAGATGCTTTTTTGACAATTTTGGAAATATTTTAAAATGTTTTTAAACATTCTCTAAGAGTTAATTAAAAAAAAGAAGAGATCATTTGAAGTTTTGCTAACAATCTTGAGAAATTTTTTCGTTCTCTAGAAAGCTTTTAAAATTCTCCAGATATACATTATTTTCTAACCTTTTAAAAACTTCTGAATATCTGTTGAAACAATTCGTTTTTCCTGAAATTTGTTGAGATTCTGCAAGATTGAAAAAATTGTCCTAATATTTTCGAGATTGAAGAAAAAACCTTTAAAAATAAAACCTGAAATATTTAAATTTTTTCCAAAAATGTTATTGTTAGTACCAAAAATTTTTTGGTTACCTCTACCAGCGAGGTAGTTAAATATTAGGAACAGAATTATTTTACAATTTCAATAGGTCTTTTAAAATTAAATTTACTCGTCTATCAATAATGTTTAGAAACATTCAGAAATAAATTTTATTTTTGAAATTACTTCCAGTTTACAATATCATAATTTTAAATCTTTCGATTTTAAATTATTCAGATTCAAAATTTTGTCCAAAATTTGTTTTGCTTTAAAAAATCGTTTCGAGGTCGCTGATTACGATTATGTAGCCAAAATGTCGGAATCCAAGATGGCGAATCCAATATGGCGGATTTATGCCAAACAATCTAGCAATCTAACAATCTAGTGACTGCAATTGCTGAAATCGGCTGGTTAATGATTGCTAGAAGGGTGTCGTGGTCGCTGATTGAGATTCTGCAGTCAAAATATCAAAATTCAACTAAGATTCTTCACTTGTTCCTGAAGAAACAATTTAGAATCACTAAGATCGATGTTTGCTTGTTCGCTCTGGAAAAACGATTGAGGATCGTGAATGCAGATCCAACTGAGGATCGCAGAGGCAGAGCTCCACTTGTTCTTCCGCAAGGAGCAACTGAGCATTGCAGAGGCCGAGCTCCACTTGTTTACTCTGAAAAAGACGATTGAGGAATACTAAGACTCAGCTCTCCTTGGTCTCACTAGAAAAACAAATGAGGATCGCAGAGGCAGAGCATCACTTGTTCTCTCATGGAGAGCAACTGAAGATGATCGAGTCAGAGCTTCACTTGTTTCCTTCAATGAAACAATTGAGAATCGCAGAGGCAGAGCTCCAACTGGTACTTTCGCAAGGAGGACCTGAGCATTGCAGAGGCCGAGCTCCACTTGTTTTCTCTGAAAAAGATAATTTAGGAATATTGAGATCGACCTCCACTTGGTCTCACCAAAAAAACAACTGAGGATCGCAGAGTCAGGGCATCACT
The DNA here is from genome assembly GCA_932178445.1 of Andricus quercusramuli. Classification (NCBI taxonomy): domain Eukaryota; kingdom Metazoa; phylum Arthropoda; class Insecta; order Hymenoptera; family Cynipidae; genus Andricus; species Andricus quercusramuli. The sequence continues at coordinate 324,141 of CAKNXH010000280.1, read as the reverse complement.
TGTTCTCTGTATAGAAACAACTGAAGATCTTTGAGGCAGAGCTCCACTTGTTCTTTCGCAAGAAGCAACTGAGCATTGCAGAGGCCGAGCTCCACTTGTTTCCTCTGAAAAAGACAATTGAGGAATACTAAGGCCCAGCTTCCCTTGCTCTTACTAGAAAAAGAACTGAGGGATGTGGAGGAAGAGCTTCACTCGTTCTTTCGCACGGAGCATTTGAGGATCGCAAAAGCAGAGCTATATCGGTTCAAAGTATCGGCTATATCGGTTCAGAGCATGGGAATATGGATTATTTATATTCGCTCAGCTTTCTTGATGGATGTGGAAAATGTCCAGGAATTGTGAGTTTTTCAGAACTCCTGCAACAATTATTGGCAGGAGCATACATCGATAATGCACAATTCAGTACCTGCACTGCGACACACAGGGCGACTTCACAATCTCAAATTCTCCCTACAACATACTTTGCAGGAGAATTATGCAATAAGGTATTGGTCTTAAAACCTCATTCATTTATCTCCAAACAACAGTCACAGTACTTTCAATTAAGGAAGAACAATCTGTATGAGAGTGAAGTTCTCATTGTATTGGATTTAAATGAAAAATACAAATACGTATTTCAGAACGCATCACAACTTACTAAAAAGAAATTAACTCAAGCCGATTGGGATGAATTTGATAGAGCCTCCGTGAATCTCGCTCTGCAGGATGTCAACAGCAAATTCTATTGGTTGGATAGACTTGATTCTGCCTGGTATAGCAATTAGAAAAATGCTTAGATCCTCCGTATAAGTATCCTAGTCGGTTACCTTAGAGTTCCTATACCTTTAAACCTTAGGTGTATCGACTGGCAAGAAAAAACATATCTTTGATCCGATAGGGACGTATCCGACAATAGATAACATCACTTAAACGCTTCACTAATGCTTATCGAACATAAGGTCAAATACCATGTGGTTGTTGTTCTTAATACGATGAGCAAGGTCCATCCTTTGACACAGCAGTAGTTCATCAGATTTCTCAAGCAACAAACCTTGGTAATCCAATAAATTTAATATCGCCTATGACATAAAATGCTTCCCTAGATGTTTCTACGGCACTGTCATACATTACAGATGCGCTCTTTATACACAAGCCTTATAACTTACGTCTCGTAAGCTCAACGTTCTCGATTCAAGGCAAAGGCAGTTTGCTCCGCTATCAAAACTCTGCTCAAAAAAGGAGACGCTCATTTAGAATGGTGAAGGTTTATCTGGATATAATCTAGACTGGACGCGGGAAATCTAGTGGCCTTCTTAACTTCCAGTTGTCTCCTCCACCTCTTCCGAAGATAAATCCAGTGCTCTGTCTACGGTTGTAACCTTGGTTTTGGAGAGGATCTTCATATTGATGCTCTCCTTGACGACGATAAGCTTGCATCCTCCCGTTCCATTGCTTAGATTTCGGATTACTTTCCTTTTAATTACTGCTGTTGGTTTCAGAGATACATCAGGAAGCCAAGCCAGCAGCTTTACTGGCCTTGACAGGTATTTTCTGTCAATAACATTGATCTTAGCTCTCACCCAAGCTTGTAATCCGCCAACAGCTCCAATGAGTCAAGTTCGGGACACTTCATCCGATGAATTCTCCAGGTTGCACCCCATCTTTTTTTCTCTAATGCCGCTTTAATTACTATAAGTGACTATTGTACCTCTTAGACGCATCTTCTTCTGTTCCATAATTTCATTCGGTGTGCTGCTATCAGAATGGCCCCTTTTCGGAGTCCCCGTCTGGCTAGTTGTTGCGTTCGATTGATTTAACAATTTGTGTCTCAACTTCTTCCTAGCAGCTCCCGACACTATAGCTCGTCGCGGTTTTTCCGTCTGGTTTGACCCCCCGGCATGAGTATCGCTAGGGTTATTCCCAGATGGTGCTCACTTATAGATTCGAAAGAATGTTCTAAGGCTCCTTCGGTAATTTCCATCTTCACGGGGGTAGATGCTTTTTACATTGCGGTCGTTGTCCCCCAAAGGCATTAAGACATCTTCGTACCCCTAGGTGCCAAAGTGCCACGGGCACGGTCACTCTGAGCCAGGCCTCTTCAGGGATGGGAAATGCAGCTGTATTTACTCATTTGCCACATTTTTCGTTTCCACCACTATGTTTCGTCCCTCAGCTGAAAGAGTGAGACGGAAATGTTCCTTGCTGAGTGAGGTGGTGTAGTGGTGGAAGCGAGACATCTGGCAAATGAGTCAAAACGGCACAATTTTCCCTCGCTGAAGACTTCTGCTTTACACCCATGGCTTAGGGTGGAGGACACATTGAGTGAGACACTCAACGAATATCCGTTCGTAGGCCACCACACCAACGGAAGGCTATTTCTTAGTCGCAATGCGAGCCGTAGACGATTTCCATCCCGATTCCAAAGTTAGATATGCTCTTCTTACCATTCTATCATACAATCATACATGCGAGGAGAGCCTGTTTATAGGTATCCTTTCATACATATACATACGCATGCAGACCGAGGTCCGTTTGAACCCATTGTCCCACCTAATTCAGCTTTTCCACCAGCTACACGAAAAAAATTGGTTAGGAAACTTTACAAACTTTTGAGCAAAATTGTGATACATGGACCAAAAAGAGAATGTTTGACATTATTGGAATAATCTGTGACGTGCGAAATGTTAAAGAATAGTTGTCAGTTTGGTGAACTTCTATAACGCAGATTAAAGTTTCCAAATGAACAGTAATGTTTTTCGAAAGTAAACATTAATGCACGTGTTGTAATTCTTAAAAACTATTCTGGCATACAGTGTGGCAAAATTGCATAAAATTTCATTTTAGTTAAGTAAACTTTGCAAATGTGAAGTGAAGAAAACAAACGACTGAAGAATGACCGGAGAACCTTTCTAACTAAAAAATGTGTTTTTACAGGCCAGTCGCAGGCGCCCGGCAAAACCAACCCTAACTCTAATCGTCCAGGTTCGTACAACAGTATTGAACACCTCAAAGATATTCACCATTTCTGTAAATTTCGCATAAGGTGTTGAATTTTCAACTAACTTACAGTACTCGCTGGCGTTTAGTATTCAATAATGGGTATTAATTTTACAATTGCAAAATAAAATGAGAGTTCATTCAAGCAGGATATTACAAAGGTAATTACCATGGAGCTTCTTGTCATATCAGTGGTTTCCTTAATACAGTTGTAGTTTTTCTCTCATTTTTAATTTCAATTATTCAATATACAATATGTTTATACAATATAGAAACAATCAAACAGTTGCATTTTTGTTGAAAAGATTTTCATTTTCGATAAAAAACTGATAAAACCTAAACTTATTCAAAACAGTATGTTTCATTTTCAAGTCAAATTATTTTTATTCAAAATAACCAAGGTCTGGTAAGAATTCGAAGAATAATAAAAATCTGATGAATCTAAGGATTCTATTTATGAAAAAACCCGTCCTGTCCAGGTTAACGGACAAACAATGGTCTGTGCACCATTGGTTCACTTGATCGCTGATTGCATGAGTTCCACTAAGGTGCCCTAATCCTTTCGTGTTACCAGGATCGCCAGATCATCTACGTAGCCTTGAAAGGAAAACCCCGGTTTTGAAGGCTCATGTAGGGGGTAAAGTAACCTAGAAAACTCACCTCGCCTTCACTTCATCTGCATATAGCGAAGTATGTACCGTTCTGCTTTTCCGCATGGAGTTCATCCACCTGTTTACGCTGTTAATAATTGCCTCATCAATGTCTAAAAACGCTGCAATTGCTACTTCACATTTCCGCATTGTATTATTAATGCGCTAGGTAAATGCATACAGAGCGTCCACTGTAGATATGCATTTTTCAGAGGCAAACTGATTCCTATGGAGAGATTCTTCCGTTACGGTTTTCTCCTTCGAATCAAGGTCCACTAATTTTTTTAGTGTCTTCAGCATGAAAGAGGTCAAGCTAATCGGTCTTGAGAATTTTGCCTTATTGCAGGTATCCTTACCCGGCTTTGGAATGAAGATTGCCTTAAACTTTCTCCATGCTACCGGGATGTATCTCATTGCTGAGCATGTCCGAAAGATGCTGCACAATGGACCCATGAAGAACTGAGATCCTTGTTGAATTAATGCTGTGAATGTTTTATCATCTCCTGCAGCTATAAATGGTTTAAATTCTATAACAACCCATCTAATTTCTGAATGAGGCAATATTAATGCCTTCAGTTGACATGATGAGTTCCCCTCAAGGTTCTCTGAAGTCTAACAGTGTCAAGTATATTAACGGTTCCCTGACAATCCACCTGCGTGTTGGCATTGAGTTTCCTCTTTCAGGTCATCCAGTCTAGGACTCCACCAGGGTACATCCCTATCTGTTTTCTTGATACGATTTTTTCATACCTTTTTACAGGATGTCAAGAGGAAATCCTATTTGTTCGATAGATTTAATTCTGCCCAGTACAGAACCCAGGAAACTGTTGAGATCCTCCCTATAAGTATCCCAGTCAGTTGCTTTCGGGTTACTATATCTTTGAACCTCAGGTCTGTCGGCTGGCAAGGAGAAGCTTATCCGTCCGTGATCCGTTAGGAACGTGGCCGACAATACATTCCATTCCTTGAAAACTTCTGCAATGCTTATCGAACATAAGGTCAAATCAATTGTCTCGCGACATGTAGATGTCACGAAGGTAAGTGTATCACCCCGATTCAACAAAGTTAAATGAGTAGTAAAGAGGTAATCTAATAAAGACTCACCCCTGTGGTTGGTGTCATTACTCCCTCAAGTCGAATGATGTGCATTTGCATCACATCCGATGAGCAGTTGCCACATTTCACACAGCAGTAGTTCGCCAGATTTCGCTATTTCTCAGATCCTGGGATAACTGGTGCTTAATCTTTATTGCCATCAAGTCTTTGTTAAAGAACATTGATAATCCAATGAATTTAATATCGCCTCTGGCATAAATTTCTGCCCTAGATTTTTCCACGCTAAATTTATATATGTCTGATCCGTTCTTGATAAATAAGCCTCTAACTTTCGCCTTGTAAGCCCAAGGTTCTTGCTCCTTAAGCGTGGTGAAGGTTTATCTGGATCAAATCCAGACTGGAGGGGGGACATCTAGTGTCAACCTTAACTTCGAATAATCTCCTCCACCTCTTCCGAAGATAAATCCAGTGCTCTGTTCTCGGTTTTAACCTTGGTTTTCGAGAGGATCTTCATATTGATGCTCTCCAACACATGGTGAGGCCTCCCGTTTTCATGGTTAGATTTCGGATAACTTTCCCTTTAAGTACTGCTGTTGGTTCCACGGATACACTAGGAAGCCAAGCCAGCAGCTCTACTGGCTTTGAGAGGTATTTGCTGTCAATCACTTTGATCTTAGCTCCCACCCAAAGTTGTTATCTGCCAACAGCTTCAATGCGGCAAGTTCGGGACACTTCGTCCGAACAGATGACGGTGTGGGTATAATTTTCGAAGCTGCAATCTTTGAATCTTGATATGACTTCTCTAGGTTACACGCAATCGATTTTTTCTCTATTGCCGCTTTAATTGCCTTGGCCTGGTCGTCATCGAGGTTGGTTATTGGTTGTTGCGTTCGATTGATTTAAAAATTCGTGTCTCAACTTCTTCCTAGCACATACATACTTCAGACTTCACACTCTTTCACCTATTCGCCCTTTTTGAAGAATTCATCTTTTTCCTCCGGTTTTTGTAAAAATTACCCCTTTTTGCCTTTTCCCCATTTCTCATTTTTCGCTTGAATGCGAATTAAATTAATCATTGTTGATGATTCGTCTTTTTTGTTTGAGAATTCATGTCTTTTGTTGAAAATTTGTTGCTTTCTTTAGGTCAAAATTGATTTCTTCTGTTGAAATTGGAACTATGTTGTTAAAAAATCTTTTCTTCTCCTTTAAAATTAGTAGAAATAGTAGAAATGTCATCTTTTTTGGTTAACAATGCAAATGTTTGGTTAGTAATGAATCTTTTTTGGTTATGGTTTCAGCTATTTTGTTGGAAATTCATATTGTTTGGTTAAATTCCACTTTTTTATTTCATTTGAAGTATTTCTTGATTGAAATATCAACTTTTTCATTTTTAATTAAGATTAAATCTTTTTTGTTTGAAAGTAGAACTACTTTGTTTGAAATCAATTTTTTTGCAGACTTATCACTTTAGTCGAAAAATCATGTATTTGGTTAGGAATGCAACCTTTTGGTTGAAAACTGATTCTTTTTGGTGAAGGATTCAACTATTTTTATGAAAATAAGTATTTTTTCTTGAATTTAACTGTTTTCTATTCAGGTTAGAATCATTCTTGGAAATATCAACTATTAAATTTTAAGCTAAGAGTGTATTCTCTTCTGGTGATATCAAATTCAGCTACTTGATAGGCGGTTGAACTCCTTTTTTTGCTGAATATTCATAATTTTAGTTTAAACTTCATTGAAAAAACATTTTACTTAGTGAAAAATTCATCTTTTTCTTTGAAAAATCAACTATTTAATTAGAAATGTATCTTTTTTGTTTTTGTTATGAAATATCAAAATTCGTCTTTTTGGGTAGAAATATAAATGAAAATGAAATTAATTATAAATGATTACACTTCATTTTCTGTGCAAGTGAATATACTAAAGCGATGATTCATTAAACTCTATACGTTTCTTTTGCCCTTTTACAGGACCAGGCTCACAACCACCTTCGAATCAAGATCCTCCGGCCGCACCTTTGTCGAAAGGTATGCCAAAACCTACATACTTGAATAATAATGTTGATTTTGTTTCTTTTTATTCGAAAAATTTCGTTGCTACCTAAAATTATAATTTTGAAATTGAATTTCTTAATTATTATTTGCTTCAAAATGCATAAAGAAATACCATAAATATCGAAAAAACAACAATTTTATCAAATTGTATAACTTGGAGGTCGTCCATAAACTGCGTTACCAATTCGGAGTGGGGGGGGGGAGGTCGCGTCAAAAACTAATGTTGGTAACAGGTTAGGGAGAAGCGAACTTCCGTGGAATTATTCTTACAAACTTAGATAACGTTTAGTACGTTTCTTGATGATAGATTTTGAGAAAGTTTGCGACTTTTGCAAAAGATGCCCCTGGAACGTTACAGTTCAATGATAACTTATTAAGTTGGAAAATTACTGTAATATTTCAGACTTCACACTCTTTCCCACATAGTCCCCTCTTTTACTTTCTTTGGTCGTCACTCAGACATGACAAAACAGGAGCGTTTCGGTAAGGCTCTGTACTGCGTCATGACGTCGCATCAGTTCACTTGAAGCGGGAAGTACACGCGTTTACATTTCGAACAAGCACGATAGCACGATTATTAGTTAACAATTTCCATTTGAATTGAAAATTAATCTTTTATTTTTTTTTAAATTCAACTATTTGGTTGAAAATTCATCTATTCTATTGAAAATTCGTCATTTTGAACAAAAAATTAATTTTATTTTTTAAAAACTTATTTTCTTGGCTATGGAACGAACTATTTTTTTTTAAACTTGAAGGTTTTTGAAATTATTACAAAAATAATTTGAAACTTGAAAATATTTCCAAAAAGCTAAAACAAAATGTAAATTTTTGAACATATTCACAAAATCTTAAGCATTTAAAGTAGTTTGAGAGGCTTTAAGAAGGTTAGATTTTAACCAACAAAGATCACATTTCTGCAGAAATAAATAAATTTTCAACCAAAAACATGCATCTGAGTGGGAAAATGAGAAAAAGAAACAAATCATTGTATTCTACATGAAGAAGGGGGGGGGGGGGGTAGAAATTTCACGAAAACTCCTTGCAGTAAAATGTGTTTAACTTTTGCCCTTCTATAAATGTCTCGTTCAAATTTGGGCATTTCTATTGTATTTTTACAGGACCAGGTTCACCTGAAGCTAGGGGCAGCGCAAGTGCTGGAAGTTCTCCTGAACGTGGTCAAGTTATTCTTGCTGGTCCTTATGGAAGAACACCATTGTTAGAAAACGAAAGAGAAATAGGGCACGAGGGCTTAATCCTTGGAAAAGTTAACGACAAAACTTTTACTGTTATCCCATACAAGGACAAAGATGGATTTCTTGTGTACGAGGCAAAGTTTACGAAAACTAAACCAAAGAAATTGATAATCGAGGAGGAGGACCCTCTTCTCTATACTCCCAGAGAATGGCTAAAAGAGATCAAAAAGTATGCTGACACAAAAGATGTATGTACACTGTAAAAACTAGAGTTCTATTTTTGTACGGTTTTCTTTTTTGCTTGTCCACTTCTTGAACATTATAACTGCATGCTGTTATTTCCAATGTAAAAACAGACTCTCTGATCCAGTGATGGGTAAGTTACTTTTTAGGAGGAACTAAATATCTTTATCGTCACTGTTAAAAAATTTACCTTCTTCCCAGTGAGATTTTCAATTACTTTTGTATTTAAGAAATAAATATATATTCGATTTCGGCTTTAAGATCTGGCTAAAATTGAAGTCTCCCTTCGTAAGGATATTTTGGAGGAGTCTGACCTCTGGGTTATCAATTGTTCAGTTTACGGTATGACGATAGCCTTGACAACATAATATCTGGTGAGCCGTTCACGGAAAGGGTCCGAAAGTTTGCCCACGAACTGAGGATCTACCATCGCACACTGAAGAAGTCAAAGCTGCTGACAATGAAGCAGCATACTGTTAACAAAATGTAAGTTTATTTGACGCAAGGAGGAGAATACAAAAGAGGCAGGGATGGGTCAGATAGAATAAACAGCTTATTGCTGACCCATCGCGCCTCTTCAGCGATTTCGCTGTTTCTGTCTGAAGGAAGACCCTGAAAATATCATCCGCTGCCAGGAGCTTTGCGACAAACTTATCACGTCTGAGGAGGAATGTCCATCAATCACTTCCTTCTCTTTGGCAGTGATGTTGTACTCAGACGGAGCTGAGTATTCGATCACGAATATAGTTTGCTTCTTGAAGTCTTGGAGAACGATGTCAGACCTCGAGTGTGCAACGGACACTGCTGTCAGAAAATCATATTTCCAGAACATTTGACACTTCTTGTTTTGAACAATTGACTCTATCTTCCTCGGATCATTCGGCAAGGCAGAGTCGTGACCAACACCGTAAGAGCAACAAAGATTGTAATAAGGTATTCTTAGGTCTACATTTCTGTGAAAGTTTCCGTCTATTTTCTTGTCGAGTAGCTATTGGCGGAATTTTTCAACCTCTGCCTTCCTCACTTCGACATTTGGAAGTAAAGCATCTAGATGGCGTGATCCACTCTCCTCACTTCTGATGTTGACATTCAGCCTAAGGCTCTAGGTCGCCTGCTCCGCAGCTTTGTAAAGGAACGCTTCTTTGCCAATCATCTCTTGTTTCCTGAAAATTTTCAGGAGAGGATCACTGCCATTTGCAACGATGTAAGCTGTATTCAGATCAATTCAGTCATGAAGACATTAGAGATTCAGAAGTCCGCTTCCGGCTTCACGGCGTGATGTGTGCAATCGCGGAACAGACGAATAGATGTTATGTTGTACACTTATGCAGGATCTTAGTTGTGGCGATATCAAGGACCGTTAGCTTATTCTTCGTCCAATAAACAGCCCCAAACGAGTAAAATAGAAGCGAGACGGCAAGCATATTAGTCGCAGATACCTTGTTCAACGCTGACGGATTTGAAGACCAGATCTGTCAAAGAAAATACTTGTATCTGCTCCGGAGAGACTCCTTCACTGATGGCATGTCTTGAATGTCGCTTTAAAGGCACGTTTAGGTCTCTTCAGTGTCAAGTTGTCTGATAACACTTATTTCCACAAGCTCAGGGTCATCGGAAAAGCCAATAATCTTTCCTTCCGTTAGACAAACTTTCGCACAATTGTTCAATTTCAAATCCATACCAATCTCTCCTGTGGACTTCTTCACGATATCTAGAAAAACTTGAAGTTTGCTTGCACGAAAAGCATAGATTTTTAGGTACTGCCCTAAAAGACGCCCCTCTGGAAGGTGACGTTAGTCGTTGTCACAGGATAATTTCCAGATGAGGTAGTAAATCTAGTTTACCAAAGGCGCATCAGTCTCTATATGCATCTCACTATGTGCAAATAAACCTTCAAGCTCCCCAACAAACAGATGATAAGTCTATGAGAGGTTGAATCAAACGCTCTCCAATAGTCAATCTAGGCCATTGACAGGCCGTGCTGAAGAGCAACTACGTCTTTTCAGATGCACATGCCAATTAGCAGGTTCTCTCGGCAGCCTGCTACACCTGTTTTTGAGCTACGTTGTTCGTATATCTCTCTCCATACAGGCTCAATTCCTCGATTAATCCTGTTGTTTAGTGCAGATGTGAAGATCTTATACAGCGTGTTCAAATTTGCCCTGCAATTCTCTATGTTGAACAAGTTGCCTTTTTCAGTAGGAATATAGTGCGTCCCAACACCAGCCAGTGCGGAATGGGAGTTTCAGAATTTAAATATGAGGTGGAAATGCGGGCCAGGTGTTGCTGTGTAGAAGTTAACTTCTTCCCTCAGAAGTTCTTGATACCATCTGGTCCTGCTGCTTTTTTCACCTCTTAGGCAGTGATTGATGAACAATTCTCCTAAGATGTTATGAGGTTTTCGCAAAACACCTTGAAGGTGATGATATTATCAGTATCTTCTTTCAACTACAGTGTTTTCAGAATCTTGTAACCTTCTTCGGCTTGGGGATGGGGGATGTTATGTAGTCAATCATACACTAAACAGAAGATGCACTCTGCCTTGCCCAGCCAATGTTCTTGTTCAGTTGGTGCAAGCGCATTTTGGTCGTTTGATCCATCGTCGATTTTAGTCTTGGGTTTTAATCAGCCAAAGCTCTCGAAGCACCCTAAACTGAGCAATTGATGGTCTAGAGGTCAGGCTCCTCCGAGATATTATCATGAATGGAGGCATATATTCCAGCCAGATCTCAGAGCTTCTATCTTTTGTTAATGCATGGGAAATAGGTGAAAAAAGATTAGGATCGCCACTAAACTGACCGATTTAGTCTTATACACGCTTATATAATCACTGGGAATCGAATGAAATTTTATTCTCTGGAAGTTACTTTTCTAGAAATCCCTTGACATTTTTGGAAATCCTACCATATTTTTCGAAATTTCTTGAAAGTTTTTAAAAGCCTTAACATTCTTTTAGAAGCTTCGAGATCTTGAAATTGTTGATACCCTTATAGCAATAGAATGTACAGATATATCTTATTTAATATAGAATAATATTTTTTTTTACAGATTGAATGGGTATATCACAGTGCATACATCATTTCTCGCCATTTATTGGAGATAAATCGAAGTAACGCCCGCTTTCAGGCGGCACTAGAACGTATCAATCGACGTCGTGCCATGAGAGAGGAGGAAGAACACATGAGAAAGGAGAAAGAACACAAGAGAAAGATGAAAGAACACATGAGAAAGGAGAAAGAACAACTCCGCGCCTCTATTGATCAGTCAGAACGAGCACTCAAAGCTCTTGGGTATACTCCCGAAATGATTGAAAAGATGAGTCAGGAGATAAAAAGTGGGACTTACAAGGGGCCTCATAATGGGCCTCTCCTGGGACCACACAATGGGCAGGGACCAAACAATGGGCAGGGATCAAACAATGAGCAGAGACCACACAATGGGCAGGGACCACACAATGGGCCTTACCAGGGCTCTAATATTGGACCTCATCAGACACCTATTCATAGAACTCCTCAGGGCCCTATTCACAGACCTCCTCAAGGCCCTTTCCGTGAACCTCCTCAGGGCATTGTTTATGAATCAGACAGCTCACTTGACAGCCCACCTTACGGGAATGGGCAGGGAACACACAATGGGCCTTACCAGGGCTCTAATATTGGACCTCATCAGACACATATTCATAGAACTCCTCAGGGCCCTATTATTCACAGACCTCCTCAAGGCCCTTTTCATGGACATCCTCAAGGCCCTGCTTATGAATTAGACAGCTCACTTGAAAGCCCACCTTACGGGAATTTCCAGCGCCTACCCTACGGGTATTCTGCTGGCCCTCGTCCTGGGCATGCTCCTGGCCCTCGTCCTGGGTATGCTCCTGGCCCTCGTCCTGGGTATGCTCCTGCCCATCTTTCTGGGTATGCTCCTGGCCCAATTCCTGGGTATGCTCATGGCCCTCTTTCTGGGTATGCTCCTGGCCCTATTCCTGGGTATGCTCCTGGCCCTCTACCTGGGTATGCTCCTGGCCCTCATCCTGGGTATGCTTCTGGCCCTGGTCCTAGACCTCATCAGGGCCATATGTTTAGAACTCCTCAGGGCCCTATCTATGAATCAGACAGCTCACTTGACAGCCCTCCTTACGGGAATTCTCAGGGCCTACCCTACGGGTATTCTACTGGACCTCGTCCTGGGTATGCTCCTGGTCCTTATGCTGGGCCTTCTTATTTGCCTGGTTACCAGCCGAATATGCCTGACATGTCTCGACTTAGTTTGGGTGCCGGACCCCCACCTCATCATACTTCTATGCAATATCCGGCCACGGCCCGAGCTAGTAATAGTCGGTTACGAAATATGTACGCCCAATTTAATCACGAAGCATAATGTTAAAGTAGACTATTATACGCATCAGAAGTTTGTGCTTGTGTGTGTGTGTGTGTGCTTGTGTGTGTGGGTGTGGCCACCCATCTCACGATCGTGAGACGCGGCCATGGGTGTGATTCACCATGGATTTGCTAGGAGCCAGTGTCATTATCAGAGATGGCAGTTCCTACCAGTGGGACTCTGTGGCGGTTGTTGGACATTATTGTTTTAATTATACATATGCATTATTTTTAATTGCATCACTTACATTTTTTGTAAATGCATTGTATCTCGTGTAATATGTGACATAATGTAATAAAAATCTTGTTACCTGAATATTATCCTACTTTTACTAATTATTATCTAATTGTAATTACTAATTATTATCCTATATTATAAAAATTGTATTAGTTCTTCAAAAGTATTTCCTTTGAACCCAGCATTTTCATTAGGAAGAAAATTGTTATAATTAAATTGCAAAACAGTTTTATGAACAAAATAATATTGTATTTAAATTAAATTTTGTTACAAAATAATTAATATTTTTTGCACCTTATATCAAGAATCTAATGAAAATTCAATAAATAATTTATCTGATTGAAATGTGATTTTTTCTAATAATATCAGTATTATTTTCAATAAAAAATGTCTTACATTACAGTTTAAGTGCACTGGGAAAAACTGTCAATAAAATGTTCATTTCAGGATATATGATTTTTATGCTTGTCTTGAATGATTGCTACTAAATTATTGTTCGATCTATAGGGGCATATGTTTTTGTTGAGGTCTTACAACATTATTGTCAGTATATTATTTTTATTTTATATTATCCTTATATTAAGCATCAGTCTTATGTATGCCTCTATTGACAAATTTGTATTGTACGATAATATTACGTTAATAAACAAAATCTATATTTCAACGAATACGGACAACTTTATTTACATAATTGACCAAAAATTTCTTTCGTATGAAGCCTTATTTTCTCTAACATTTATCATCTGAAAGAACTAGAAAGATAAGTAATTTAGTCTCACGCAATTTTAATGTATGGGCAAGTAATTGTTAGGAATATCATCATCTGCAAGTGGAAGTGCGATTTTATTCAAACTTAGTTAAGTTGTAGAGCTAGACGAGATACATATCTGGCATTAACTTTTTTTTGAGAATATAAAAATTATATGATTTGCACCTTATTCAATTTTTAGGAATAATTTTTCTGAATTGTCATTTCTGGAACCGATGATTTGACCACCTGATAATATTTAAGGTTATCAATGGGGAATGGAAGAAATTGAAATTCTTTCTATGGGTCAAAATAGTAGAAGTTGAGGGAAACTGTTACTAACTAGAACAAGATACGCCTGGCCGTGACCTTGCGCGGCGAGGGGGAGAACTTCACGGGTGAGCTCCCTACAAGGATAAGCAAAAGCTCCTTCTCCAAACTTTCCAAACTCCTTTGTAGCCTGCGATAGTATTCCTCCGCCAAGGGGAGATGTTCGGTCGGGGGCTCAGTGAGTCCCGGGATAGTTAATGCCCCCAGACTGACACGGGGGAAGCGAGAGGAGAGAAACTCGGTGGAAATTCCGGAATTCGATCTTTCGGAATTCCGGCCGAATAAAAGGTTGGACCTTCCGACTCGTATTCCGGACCGAGAGAATCTAACCAACAATCGGAATACTGCGGGTCGTATTCCAAACTGGAAGAAACATGGCACGGAGACGGTAAGTTGGGTGGAGAAACGGGATCAGGATTTGACGACTTCCCGGTCACCGAAAGCACAGGCGGAAATGAAGGCACAGTGGGAAGAGCGGAATTCGCTATTTCTGAGATGTGAGCAGCTGTTGCTTCTTGCTTTTCCTCTGTCTGCGACTTAGACGCTTCCGGGGTTTTCCGGGACGCTATTAGGGTTTCTGGCAGACTACTTCGTGAGGTACACAAAACGTTGCGAAGGATGTACCTCCCGGTGGAAATTGAAGAGCAAAAGGCGTGAATGAACCGGGCCGAAAAAACTGCTGCTCCACGCTGGATTCCGATCACCGGGGCGTATCGATTGCTTGAAGGGATATACAGAAGGCTGAAATCAATACAACCTTGTGATGAAAAGAAACTAAAAAAAATGGGTTTGCGCGAAGGGGAGGGAAGCGGAAAAAATAAAAATCGCGACCTGTACCCAAACGAAGAAAAAGCGAGAGACTCGTTCGAATGTCACAACCTCGGGGTAATAATTCCCGAAGAAATTGCACCACGCACTTACCAAGGAACAAAATGCGACTCGTGCGCGAGATTTTCTGACAAAGTCAAAATAAATGCTGAAAATTTGGTGGACACTGCATGACTAATTTTCGATCGCTGATGGAAAACCTCCCACACCATCGAAGCTGGAAGAGTCTAGATCCTGTAGGACTCCTGAAGAATTTGGCTGGACGCCAAAACTCGAACTGGGAATTTCATGATTCGCAAGAAGAAAGAAAAAAAAAAGAAAACTGTTGAGAAAAGCTAGTAATTAAACTACTGACGATTTGTATCGATTCGCAGCCGTCAGGCGACTTTTCTCGCGTTCCAGTGGTGGGGAGGACGATCGAACTCTGACATTAATCGCCCGCTCCTCCCAATCTTTGGAATTTGGCAAAAATTTGCTCTTCTCCTGTTGGGAAGAATTTTATCTTCCTCAGACAGTTGATGCCTACGCTGAATATAAAAGATTTGAAAATTCTATTCCTAAAACAAACTATTTGTAGAATTCCAATTCTCAAAACTTTAAAGGAGGCACCACTCTGCTGTTATTCCTGACGAGCAACCGAAATTCCTCATAGTATTCTCAATGAATAAAACCAAAATATACAGTAATATCTATAAATGTTTGAAAACATTTGTATGACTTTTCAGAAGCTGCAATTCATCATTGAAACTTTTTTCCGCATCTCAGGTCGTTTGGCTCGAGATTAGAATTTTCTATTTTTTCATGTTTTCTTTCGATAAATAAAACCAAAACATCAGCCTAGGCCCTCGGGCCTTCCTTTCCTCGCTCTTCATTCCCTTTTCCTCCCACACATAAAAATTGAAAAGACGCATTCGTCCACAAGATTCTCTCTCTCTCTCTCTCTTTACATACATGGACGGCCTTGCCACCTTCCACTAGCACGGGGCAGACATCATTAGGCGCAGAATAAGTTCACCTTTCGTGTGATTTTGAGAAAAAAAAGTGTGAATTATGCATTATCGGAAATATTATAGTTTATTACATTTTCTATGAAGATATCTAGACGTGATCATTCCCCATTTCGTAACGCGACAGACTTTTTTTCCTTGTTTATTTCAAGAAGTTTCTAACAGTTTACGCAATACTGACAAACGAATTATTACTCAAAGATCATACAATCTTTGAATCACCTGAAAAATAAATTACGCCATATCTCTTAACTATTCACGAAGATATGGAAAAAACTAGATAACGGCTTCTATATATGGCCAGCAAACGCGTTGATTATTTCTCTCATCATCAGACAATCTTCAATCTTCAAGAAGTTGGCTACTCCATTTGGGGATGATGAGGACCACCATTCCTGCTCTGCTGATAACCGCAGTATTTTTGATTCACTTTGTTGGTGAGTAGAATACATCAGATAATTTAATAATTAATTAAAATGTTGTAATTGATCTTTGTAGTAGGTATTAGAGCCAGAAGGAGCACGTGACATAATGTTCTCCCTGACATGATTTGGCAGATAATTTGCCTAAGAACAGAGGTCGTACTTTTTAACCGGTCTTCAAGATTATTCTTCCAAATTAAATCATCTTTTCAGGGGTACGCTACCCCTAAATATTAACCGATTTTGCTCAAATTTGGAGATTTTTTTTAGGCATCCGAAGAAACTGGCAGGTTTCGAATTATACGAGTCTGGAGGAATCAGATAAAAATCTGACGAACTTTTATCTCTTTATACTCGAGCTTGCGAGATTATTACTATCGTAAATATAATTTCCACGTGTACTTTTTCTGTAAGATGATAATTATTTATTATTATAATTTTTTTTGCCACATTTATATGTTCATTATTTTAAGAAAATGATATGTACTTTTCCATAGAACTCTGCAGGGGCCTTGAAATTTTTCAAATAAATTTTGCAATATTCTCATTGCTATAACTCCAGGACCTTTTTAGAAATGAAGGATTATGCGACAAAGTTGAATTTATGAAAAGTAGAAGAATGACTTTGTGTAAATTTTGTGCATGATTAGCCAGAACTTATTTTGAAAATTTTGGGGAAAAGTAAAATAAGTGAATTTGTCTTTAACATTCTTGTTTTGCTTGATGCCATATCACCTTATTCGGTCGAATCAATTTGACAATCTTATTATTAGATTATAGAAATTATAAGCCGTACTAATTTAAACATTTACATTGTGATAATATGAAATACAGAAAATTAAACAATCGGCTTACGCAATTGGACGCTTGGAAATGAGTAAGATTCGGGTAAATAAGAATCTTTTTGCTATATAAAAAAAATAGTACGACTCGTTTTAAATTGCACAATCTCTATTCAGGCTCCTTTCCTTATCTAGACTACGACACACTTGATGTTAGCAAATAAATTGTCTGGAATATGAGGTAAACTTTCGCAAACATTTCAAGATCCCGATGAAGAAATAATATTTTCTGAACTTGGTTTGTGCAATATTTTTCCACGTTCGTCCTATCGCAGTATTATATCCCTTCAATGTGAATCCACGCTTGTTCCATTGCATTTTTAGCATTTAACCTGATTAGTTATTCTGATTTCTCAAGAGAAAAGTTTTTTAAATGCATTATAGAAAGTATTGAGAGCAGCTTCTTCAAATTTGAATGGTCCAGAAAATTAGAACTATAATTTCCAGAAAAGGGCTTCTTACCAGATGTGTAGAATTTGATATTTCTGTTTTAGCTCGATATAACTTATTCACGTACTTTCTGTACCTATGTATGCATTTTTGAAAGAAAATAATGACGTTTGAGAACTCAAAATGCTATCGTCACGAATGATCATCGGGGAGAAACTTTTTTTTTCCCTTCGAAGCTCAAAACCATATTCGAAGCGGAAAGACCCTGCGGATCATCAACACTTGCGACACATATTTTAAGCGGGTCTTTTGGATAACTGTTATTTTTCTAATATCCCCTTAAACACCCCCTTGAAAACCCAGGCAGTAATATTCGTTTCTATTAACGTAGAGAAATTGGGGGGATATTTATGAATCTTATTCTTAGGGAAGCAGGATCATTTCCGAAAATTATCGAACTGGTTGCCCCTCCGATTTTTTGAGGTGATGAAAAGTCGAAAACCTCCTTGAACCCACCAATGGAATCAGATTCGCTTCTACGAAGTACCACTAAATTCTATATAGCTGGGAAAATTCGCAGAATATTTATCCATCATTTTTATTGGCACTCTAATTTTTTGAGGTGGTCCTCAGGCTATGGTTTGTCATTCCAACACCTTTTTCAACCTACCCACGCAGTGCAACTGAATTCTATACAGCTTGTCTTCACAAAAATCCACCACTCTCGTAACGATACTACTTCTGAATTGATTTTACCTTTTTTCGACAGAATAAGAATTCCTCCACTTGCTCTTCCTGTGGTTTTTTCTTTGATAGCCTATCCAGATTATATTATAATTGAACCAGTGAGCTCGAAGCTTATGTGGTTGATAGGTAAGCCATGTTTCCGATAAGCAGAAGGTATCGACGTTGCCTTGAGGGGTATCATTATCAAAATTTGAGTATCCATGTAGATTCCAAAAAGTAATATTTAGATCCGTGCTGGTTATCCGTTTTTCCAATTTGTAGAGTTTTTTTATTTTATAGAATCCAAAGTGTATTTTGCTGTATCTAGGTTTCTGGGATCTCCAAAAGCTATCAGATATCTTTCTTCTTCCTTCGGGGATTGTGAATCTTTTGGTTGTTTGAATTCTTGCTTAAGAAATTGTCTAGCGACCCGTTATCTATTGTTGAGGGTGAGGTAGATGCCTCACGCTTTGCATTATCACGGAAAGAAGTTGTATCTATTGGTTTTTTGTCGTTGGTAGTTTCACTGTTTAACAGTAAACTGATAGGAAGCTTCGATATTGAGTTTAGCTGATTATGCGATAAGGAGGCCTTAAAACCTTTGTTGTTAGCCCTTTTTAAAGAGAGGAAGAAGCATTTTCCTCTCTGCTTGCACTTTTTTTTGAGAAATCATCAGATAATCTGATCCGGGTTCCAATCAGATTCCTAACATTGG
The DNA here is from genome assembly GCA_932178445.1 of Andricus quercusramuli. Taxonomy (NCBI): domain Eukaryota; kingdom Metazoa; phylum Arthropoda; class Insecta; order Hymenoptera; family Cynipidae; genus Andricus; species Andricus quercusramuli. The sequence goes on along the minus strand of CAKNXH010000280.1, from coordinate 305,344 downwards.
TCAAAAGCATGTTCTTGTCATTTAATAAACGAAGCTGAACCAGGAATGGACGGGCATTATTCTTTGAACAATTTCCTAAGCATTTCACCTCTTCGGAATGATCCTCATAGTCTGGTAATTTAGGATTGTCTTCTATCACAGAGAGAATTATTTCCTTCTTATCTTCGCTCTCCTCTTCTTCTATTCCATAGAAGATCAGATTAGTTTAACTGCGTGAGTTGGTTCATAGGGCTTCTAGAATGACAAACCATCTCAAAAAATCAGAGAGGCAACCAGTTAAATTATTTTCGAAAATGCTCTCATTTCCCTAATAATAAGATAGACAAATATTTCCCCAATTTTTCTATCATTGTGAATACGAATGTTACTGCGTGGGTCTTCAAGGGTATGTTCATTTTCAGTTGAAAGTTTAAGTATTTTGTTTGAAAAATCGTTCTTTTCGTAGAAAATGTAACTATTTTGTTAGGAACTTTTTTTTTCAACAAATGCAAATTTCTGGTTGAAACTCAATCTGTTTTGGATATGGTTCCAAATATTTTATTCAAAATCCGCATTCTTCAGTTAAATTCAACTGTTTGTCATTTTAATTTTAATCTCCCTTAGTTGGAATATCAACTATTATATTTTTCGTTAAGAATTATTTTTTTTGGGTTGAAAATAGAACTACTGTGCTAAAACTAAATTTTTCTCTCGAAGACTCCTCACTTTAGTCGAAAATTTATGTACCTGGCTAGAAATGCAACTCTTTGGTTGAAAATTGTTTTATTTTGGATGACGATTCAACTATTTTGATGAAAAGAAGTATTTTTTGATGAAACGTAACTGTTTCCTATTCAAGTGAAAATCTTTCTTGCTCGAAATGTAAACTATCAAATTTTTAGTTTAGAATTCATCTCTCTTGTTTGTGTAAAATTCAGCTACTTTTTCAAAAGTTGAGCAACTTTTTTTTTTTTAGTTTAGGTGAAAATTTAAATTTTCAGGTTCAAAATTCAACTTCTTTGTAAAAAGTTCCTCTTTTTCGCTTGAAAATTTGATGATTTATTTGAAAATTCTTGTATTCTGTTGAAAATTCCACTTTTTTAGTAAAAATTATTCTACTAAGTAGATAATTCATCTTTTTGTTTCAAAAATTAACTATTCAATTGAAGAAGTATCTTTTTCGGTTAAAACCCCATCTAATTGGTGAAAAGTTTATCTACTTCTAAAAAATTCATTTCATGTGTAAAATCACCTTTTTGGTTGAGAATTAACCTGTTTTGTTTGAAATTTTTTTTTTTATTAGCTAAAAATTAATTTTTTCAATAAATTTTCTACCGAAATAATTGGATTTTTGACTAAAAAAGATGAGCTTCTAACAAAATAAGTGAAATTTCGACTGAAAAAGATCAACTGTCTAGCAAAAATAGATTAGCTACATTTTTAGTGAAAAAATTCGTTTTTAACAGAAAAAACCGCATTTTCAACCGAATTTGTTAAATTTTGAAACAAAGAAATGAAATTTCAAGTGAAATTATGCATCTCAATTGAAAAAGAAATTAACCAAATGATTGAATTTGCAACCCAGGAGATGAATTTTTATTAAAAAAGACAAATTTGCAACTAAAAAATATCAATTTTTAAGAAAAAATGAAATAGTATCATTTAAAGCTAGAGAAATAATTTTTTAACAAAATAAAATATATTTTCAATTAAATAGTTTAATTTTGATTACAAAAAGATTACACGTCTATAAAAAAATTCTTACTGAAATTGGAATAGTTAAATTTTTAGTTGACATATTAATTTTCAATGAAAGAAACTAATTCTCAACCAACAAAATGAAATTTCAACCAAAAAGATTGACTTTCTACCAGAAAAAAAAATAAAAAAAAAAATACATGAAATATCATCCCAAAATTTAAGTTTTTAATGGAATTTCAAACCTGATAGTGCAAATTTCAACCAAAAAGATTAATTTTCTACGAAGGACAAATATTCAACAAAATAGATGAATTTTACACTGCAAAAGATAAACTTTCATCCAAAAATAGAATAATTTGATTTTCAGTTATAAAAATAAGTTTATAAGTAAACAAAAACAATTTTCAACGAAATAGTTAAATTTACATCCCAACAAATGAATTTTCTACCGAAAAGAATAAGTGTTTGCCAACAAAAATTTCCTAAGCAAAGAAATGAATTTTCAACAATAGAATAACTGAATATATAACTGAATATATATATAAATATATAATAATAGAATAACCTGAAAAGAATAATTTTTAACAAAATATATGCATTTTCCACCTGAGAGTTGAATTTTGGCAAAAAACGCAACTGGTCAAAATTGATATTTTTTTGGTTGAGGATTTAGCTAGTTTGATCATTTTTTTGCATGAATTAAACGGTATTTTGATTGAGGATTGGAATATTTTGTTGATGAAAGATCACGTTATCTGAGTAATATATTTGATGATTATTATTATTATAATAAATCGATCGAAATATAATAATCAATCTTTCTAGCTCATTACTATGCAAGTTCTATTGTTACAATTTTTCAATTTCTTAGTTACATTCCAAACCTCACTGAAACATATTCTCTCAATTAAGTTTTCTAATGTATCGCGTTCTATATCACAGTTGTGTTGTCCTGAAGCTTCATCTCCCAATAATTTCCTACAAGAATCTCTCAAAGCGGCTAGTATCCCGTCTGTGACATAAATCATTTAACCTTTGCTATTTCTCACGCTAACAAACTTTGTACTTTTACGCCCCTTTATATATTTATAAATCAGTTTCTTCTACCTTTGGAGTCGTTCTGCATTTTCTTTTCTTCTTCAGTTCTAATTTAGTCATTATTTTCCTTGACTAGTAGTTAAACTTTCCTTCTTTTGTGTCCGTATTCATTTTCAATTCTATTTCTCTTCTCATCACTAAAACTTGTGATGTTCAACTTTCTTAGATACGCTTGTTTCTTTTTGTGAACGGATGCGCGGATTTCATCATTCCACCACGCATCACCCGACATTCTTCCTACAACCGCAGTACCACACACTTCGGTCTTACATTTAACAATGCTATCTCAGAGCATAGTCCATGCGCCCTCTATGTCTTTATTGCTTATAAGCGCCTCCTGAGTCGCCCTATTTATGCGTTTGTTTATCAAAATTAGTTCGAAGAAAGCTTTATTAATGCTTTCCGCATTAGCATGTCTCAGAGGTGCCAGTTCTCTCCACTTGGAGAATATATCCTGGAATACCAGTAAATATTCGTGACCCTTCTTACTCCGAGGAAAGAGCTTCATGACATCCGTAGCGACACCAGTCCATGGCTTGTGGACGATCCTCGGAGCCATCAGCCCTCGCTATTGAGCTTCTCCAGGTTCATCGAGCTGGCATGTCCCACAATTCCTAATGAAAGACGTGATGTCCTTGAGCATGCCAGAGCAAAGACAGCGAATTGCGGCACAATGATAAGTTTTATCCCTACCTAAATGTCCGGCTTCAGGTATGCAGTGCACTTCGTGCACTAGGTCTGGCTGGCAGTTCTTCGAAACCAGTTTTTTTTTTCAAGTTTCCAAGCATCATAGTCCTCAAAAAGATCTTCCAGTAGCGGATTGTTCCGGTACCTTGCAGTCATTCTGAACATACCGTCTTTACACTTTTTCGTGAGGAAGATTGCAGTAGCCAAATTCTGAAGACTCTTGGTAGGAGGCAACCTAAGTGATATTGACGTGAGGGAGCAACCTGATATTAGTAAGCGCATGCTATGTGAAGACAATATTCTCACTATGCAAACTGATATTACGTTGAGGAAATTATCCTCCATGAAACCCTTCAAGGCATCTTCCCTAAAATGAACCATGGCATAATGAAGAGAGAAGGGAAGAATTATTTACACCAGGTTGTCTTCTTTGGTACACAGGCAGCTCTAAAGACTCCCCGGGAGCAGGGCTTGAAAGCTATGGGAAGAAGCTCAGGGCTGAAATAACAAGAGCAGTAGGCACATTCCCTACAGTTTTCTAGGCCAAAGTAATAGCTACTCGAGCTTGCTTCCAGAAAATTTGTGAGTAGGCTCACAAAGTGCAATACATTTATTTTTTTATTCATGAGCGAAGCAGCACTTAAGGCTCTTACATCTGAAGAGTTTTTTACCAGACTAGGCCGGAGTTACTTTCCAAATCTTCTTAAGGTTAAAGGTCTGGGGTTTGATCCCTGAGCCGATACCTCTATGTGACACTAGTATGAAAAATTGATGTCTCATTCAACTGTATGCATTTCTATTGTATTTTTTTCAGAATCAAGTTGGCATGGACCTACTACTGGAGGAGATTCCGGAAGTCTTCAGAAGTCACAACGTCGTACAGCACGAATGCTTGCCAATCGCGAGGAGAAACAACGTCTTCTCGCCTCAATTCGTGAGTCAGAACAAGCACTCGCCAGCCATGGATATACTCCTGCAATGATTGATGAGGCTCTTAAGGAAATGAAACAAGGTACTTACCGGGGACCACATAATGGACCACCTCAGAGCCCTAATTATGGATCTCCTCAGGGACCTAATTATGGACGACCGCAGGGCCCTAATTATGGACCTCCTCAGGGCCCTAATTATGGGTCTTCTCAGGGCCCCAATAATGGACCTTCTCAGGGCCCTCCTTACGGGAATTCGCAGGGCCTACCTAACGGGTATTCTCCTGGCCCTCGACCTGGCTTTGCACCTGCCCCTCGTCCTGGGAATGCTCCTGGCGCTCTTCCTGGGTATTATCCTGGACCTCGTCCTGGGCCAGCTTACCAGCCAAACATAGCTGACATGTCTCGACTTGATTAGGGTGCTGCACCCCCTCCTCGTTCTACTTCTATTCAACGTCCGGCCACAGCCAGTGCTACTTATAGTCAGCTACGAAATGCATACCCAAATATAAATCACCAAATCTAATGTTAAAATAGACTATTGTACGTGTCCAAAGTTGTCAGTCAAGTCGCACGGAATTTATTTGAATAAAGAGAACTTGTGAATAGTAATGTTTTTTAATATTTACTCCTCAATAGGTGTAGTCACTAACAACAAGGCACGGAATAAGATATGTGACGGCATGTAAGCGATCCGAGAAAAGGGACCTACTTACGGTCGGGAATCCAAACTAGTTTAATATCCAAGTTTTCATTTTTTAGTAAATGCAGAAGGTTATATATTTTGAATAGGAAATACGAGGCGGAACCCAGGACTCTATAAGATTGTTTATGATATATTCTATGGGCCACAGAGTGCGGTAGCTTCTGCGGTGAAAATGGAAGCCTCTGATGTAATCTGGTAACTTCTTTGTAAATTAGATTATGAAGAAAAGACACATGGACCAACCTGTTTGTATTAAAATTTAGATCCATCAGTAAAGAAGAAGATTTTGTTATCCATGGTTTTGATAAACAGCCGCTGGAAGTCATCGTTTGGGGGTCTACTATTCGGTAGAGGTAGATTTAAAAGGGTTGCTGAGCGAAGAGTAAGAGATTGATAGTCTTTTAATTGTGGATTATATTTGTAAGTAGCATACGACAGTAGAAGAAGGAAACCTTTTTTTAATGTTCATTGGGACAAAGTTTTCTGAAGCGTAAGAGAAAAGCTTTTTCAGTAGATCGTGTACCGGATGTCCAACAACAGAGAACGATTCAAGTTGTCAAAAGAATGTCGAAAAAAAGAGTTTCACAATACCAGTGAAAGCCATTTTTCTTGTTGGTTTGAAAGTTTTTGTAGCAGAAGCATCGTATCTTTTATATTCAATGTAATTTCCATATCAAGAAGTGTGCAAATATTTTTTGTATTTAGCTAATCTTACTCGTGTTACTTTATTTCATTCATAATTCCACCAAGGCGAGGAAGAGGAGTAGTCCCTATTCCTAGGAGGTTTCTTATCAATAATGGGTCCTGCTCTGTGAAGTGCAGCATCAATATTGTTCAAATGACTATAATAGGCATCAGGAATACTTTCGAGATCCGTTCAATTCAAGGGGCTATTTTTACGTGCAGGATTTAGTTCCTCTCGAAAAGTACTCCACTTAACTTTCTTGTGGTTATATTTAGGGGAGAAAAATTGATAGTATGGACATGTGATGTCCATTCCAGTTACAATCGGGTGATGATCACTTCTTATTTTATCCATTAGAGTGTTCCATCTACACCTTCCGTTTAAATCATTACGAAGGATGGAATCTCCTATATGGAGAATTTTATAATAAAAATTATTAACATCCTCATAAAGATTGATGCCTTCTGAAATCGCCTGCCAGGAAGATATTTGAATAGTTAACAGTAGATTGCAAAAAATCAGACCAGTCAATGTCCTGGGCTCCAGCCCTATGATTCCTATAAACATTAGCAATCAGTAAAGGACCAAGATTCGTAGGTATACTGACAGCCAATGTGTCCAGTTCATCCTCAATATTGTGAATAGTGGTAAGTTTGAATGCAATACCATTCTTGATTACAATTAGCTAACCGCCGCCCTAACGAGATTCAGGATCTTTCCGGATAATGTTAAAATTCCTAAGTGAGAAAGTTGGGGAAATTTATTCAATCGCGTCTTTGTGATTGAAATACTCACAAGGGTGTTGTTATTGAGGAGAATAGTTGAAGACTACCCATTGTAGAAAGCATTGGTTCAAATTGTGTTGCAAGGTGGGTCAAGAAAGAAAAGATCATGGTTAAGGTATGAACAAAATTTGGTGGCAAGTTAGGGAGTTGGGTTGGAGTGAATTAAGAAAACGTATAGATATATTACAGTTTAGCCGGAATAAAAGCCAAAAAAGGGTTAGAGGTGTCACTTCTGAAGTCAGATGGAACAGATGAGCAATTGTTTGCTGAAGGTTACAGGTTATCTGGCCTTGAAGCCATAGCATGAGATCTCGTGGGATTACTCCTAGGTTGTTGGGCAGATTTACTTGAAGAGCGTTTTGAATTACCTCTAAGGACGTTCATGCTTGAAGCTTTCGTTTTGGAGGCACATTGGTTATAAGAAAGATCAGATGTGCTGTATCTTGCATTTGGGCCAGGTCCTAGAGGAGAGTCCAAGTCAACATCTCCGAGAAGAGGAAGTTTGAACAATTCATTTGAGGCATGCTTGCCATTATCGTTGAAGTAGAAGGTTGATGAGGTCTAATAAGATGATTCACATCAACCGTCCTATTCCCAGCTTTTGCAATTTTAGCTTCTTCGGAGTAAATCCCGGAAGCTTCTTCATTCGATACGTTCTTAAAGGCGACTAGTTTCCCAATATCTTGTTGCTCTTCAAAGCAAGGACAGGATTTGTCTTTGGGTAGGTAGTGACTTTGACAATAAATACATTTATATAGGCCCTCCTCTTGGGGACAAGATACCCCCTGGTCGTGAGGTTTCTCACCGCAGAAAACACACCTGGGACTCTTGCACTGGTTCGCGACGTGTCCGAATCTAAAGTACAGATGGCAAATTTTTACAGAGGTTACGTAAGTGTCTACCCTCATCTGAAGATTGTAAGGGCGTACGGAATCAGGAACCTCCTGACCTTAACAAGTTATGACAACTTTTTTCAGTGGATCTGTGCCTTTTTGCAATTTCTTATCGAAACGTCTGTAGAGCCAGCAGCTTTAAATTCCTGGCGAGCGTCTCTGATCTGATCTGATCTCAGTCCGTCATATTTGAAAAAAGCCGGAGGAGGAGTCTCTGAGGGGAATTCTAACCCACGCTCCTCACAGTTCGACCGAGTTTCCCCACTCTCGTCTTCTGCCGTGCGCGCGCCGGCAATCGAGTACAAGTTCTCCCATCTAGTTCCCTGCTGCGCATTATTCTTTATTTTAGAAAAACTATTCATTCAAGATATAAAATCCATAAATAAATGTTTGATGATTTTGTTATTGAATAAGAAAGGGTTTTCAAACTCAAAAATAATATACAAATACACTTGAGGTGAAACAGACGAACGTGTGAAAAAAGAACGACTGAATAATCCCAAAAAATAAAATTCCCGACACTGTGAAATTCCGGAATAATAAAGTTTCCGTCGCCTAAGAATTCCCTAATAAGAAAATTTGGGAATAACAAAATTTCGGAATAAGAAAATTCCAAAATAATAAAATTCCTGAATAATAAAATCCCCGAAATGAAAGATTCCTGTCAATTTCTAATATTAACGAATTTGAAAATTCGCGAATAATGAAATTTCCGAATTGAAAAATTCTCTAATAATAAAATTCCCGAATCGGAAAATTTCAAAAAGTTTCTAATATTACTGAATGATTATAAGAATGATTATAAAATTTCTGGTTAATCAATTTCGGAATAATAAAATTTCGGAATAATGAAATTCCAGAAAAATAAAATTCGGTATTGGAAAATTCCCGAATAGTAAAATTCCTGGCAGAAAATTGCCGAATTACAAAATATCCGAACAAGAAAATTCCCGAGTTTAATTAATTTAAAAAATTTCTCTCAAAAATATGATTTATTTATTCAAAATTAAAATTAAAAATAACAATTAATTGAAAAAATGTATTTTTATATAACAATTTTCTTCAATTATTGGTATTCTCCATTCAAACAATAATTTTTAAGACTAAACAATTCCGTGATTATAAAATTCCCAAATTTGAACAAATAACTTTTTTTTAAATAACTATGATTTATTTATTGCATTTTCAAACAAATACTTTTAATTTTTAATGAAATTTTCAACCTCATATTTGAATTTTTAACCAAACGGGATAATGTTCCACCAAAAGAAGAGAAATTTTTTTAAAAATTGATGAATTTTCAACTAAAAAAGATAATTTTTCCACAAAAAATAGAATAATTCAATTTTCAGTCAAAGAAGTAAGTTTATAAGAGAACAAAATGAACTTTCAAACAAAATAGTTACATTTTCGACTAAACAAATGAATTTTCGAGCAAAAAGATTATAGAAATTTTAAAATGAATAGTTGAATTTTCAACTGAAGAAAATTGATGTTCAAGCAAGTATGGAGTATTTGAATTTTCAATTAAAAGAATTGATTCTCACAAAAAATTAATTTTCAAGCGAAAAAAAATTAATTTTGAACAAAAAAAAATTAATTTTTAAGAAAATACGTGAATTTTCAACTAGATGGTTTAATTTTCAACTGAAGAATATGAATGCTTAACTAAACATGGAATAGTTGAATTTCCAGTTGAAAAATAATTTTGAAAAAATGTTGGCAAAATAGATAAATTCTGCATTAAAAGAAAAGAAGATTTTTTAACTAAAACGATGAATCATCTATCAAAAAATGAGTTTTTAACAAAGTAGTTCCAATTTCAAAAAAATAAGTGAATTTTCAACTGAAGAAGATCTACATTTTTAGTAAAAAATTAATTTTCAACAAGAAAAAAAAATAATTTTGAACCAACTTTGTTAAATTTTTAGCAAAAAAAAAAGAACTCTTAATAAAAATTATTTTTTAATTTTGAATATTCAACCCAGAAGATGAATTTTCTACAAAACAGAAAAATTCAACAAAATAGATGAACTTCAAACTCAAAATGATAAATGTTCAACAAATAATTTGAATTTGCATTAGAGAAATAAGTTTTCAGCCGAATAATATACATTTTCAACGAAATAGTTAAAAAATTATTTCAAAAAATGTCTCACTCAAAATGAAATGAGTGAATTTTTAGTTAAAAAATTAATTTTCAATGAAAATGAATAAATTTATACGAGAAAAGAATAATTTTTCACAAAATAAGTAAATTTTCAACCGAAAATTTTGATTTTAAATTAAATTTTCAACCGCATAGTAATGAAATTTCACACAAAAAGATTAATTTTCTACCAAACAAAAAACAAACCATTTTTTTAAATACATCAATTTCCAACGCAAAAAGACGCAATCTTGATGGAAAAAGATGAATTTCTAACAAAATACATCAATTTTTCAAGAAATACTTCAATCTTTTTGAATAAAAATTAATTTTTTTCAAAAAATTGGTCAAAAACTTTAGATGAATTTTCAGTTTAAAAAATTAATTTTCAATAAAAAAACACAATTTTCAATGAAAGAATTGAATTTCAATCAAAAAAGTGACGTAATCACCAAAATACAGAAATTCAAATCAAATATTTGATCTTCCAACTGAAGAAGATAAATAATCAACCAAACATGGTATAATTGAGTTTTTAGTTGAAAAATAATTTCAGAAAATGTTAACAAAACAGTTAAATTATAAAGAAAAAAATTTTAATTGCTTTGATTAATCATCAGCGAAATAAATCTATTTTTAACAAAGTTGTTTCACTTCCAACTAAGTACTTGAATATTGCGTAAATGTGACAAATAACTGAAGGTTTCAATATTACGCAATAATCCAAGAACGTCACAAAAATTTACGCAAACAATAACAATTTTGTGGACTTTACGCTATTTTCAATCTTCAAGAAATTTTTTAGAAAATTAGTACCTGTATTTTGGGAACATGAGGACCACCATTCCAACTCTGCTGATAATATCAGTAGTTTTTTTTCGCTCTATTAGTAAGTAGAATGCAGTAAATAATTTAATAATTAATTAAAAAACTGTACAGAGTTGGATGGTAACTTGTTGCAAGGAACTAAGTTACTGAAAGGTTGCGTTAATTGTTACTTTTATGGTAATTTTGTTACTTTTTTAAAAAATTAGCTTGTAGCGTAACTTGGGTACTTCAGCGTCCTTTGCCGATTTGATTCTCCCACATATATGTTAGAGTAGAGTAGAACAGGGCGAGGCAGCCAGTAGAGCGAGGCAGCCAGTGGGGCAAGGCATCCAGTGGGGCGAGGCAGCCAGTTGGGTGAGGCATCCAGTGGGGTGAGGCAACCAGCGGGGCGAGGCAACTAATTTCTTCTCATTCCCATAGCGTTAATTGAAATCGTGCGCCTCTGTAATATAAGATTGGTTAGTTTAGTCCGCTGTACTTGCAGAAAGTTGAGTGTCGTGACTGTCGCAGTTTGAAAAAATCAGCGTCACTTGTGAAAATTTATTGCAGAAGGAACATTTTTGTACAGTAGAATTTCGTGCTTAACACGATGGATTGGTTAGTTTTTTCGATATACAAAATACTTTTTTTGCGTGAAATTTTGGTGGAAAAAAACACAGGTGGGGCGAGGTAGCCAACAAACGACAGATGATGCCGAAAAGGCTAAAAAGCGGATTGCTTTATGTGTTCCATTAAATGTCAGAGAAGACATTTACCTTTGGTTTTTTATTTTTATATATCACCTTGGAAATGGTTGGCTGCCTCGCCCCACGTTTTTACAGTTGAGCAAAAATATAGCGTCTCTGGAAAACGGTTGTAGATACTGTAATGGGCAAGCTACGTCAAAATGCCACAAGGCAATTTTGGAGCTGAAGAATCAAGCTTTCTAGAGACATTATTCACTTTTTGATATCATTTTAAACAAGTGCTCTGCAAGCCAAAATGTGGCGTATTGGCTGCCTCGCCCCGTTCTACTCTACACAAAAAACTAAGCGACACATACTTATTTTTTATTTTTGGGAAAACACTTTGAAGGGGTGAAACAGCCCCTCAAATATAGGGGTTGCAAGTTTTGATTGTATGGTTTTTAATAGTTTTTTTTATAGTGATCTTCTTTGGATGAAAAATATTTCTTCTGAAAATTTGTCTTTTTAATTTGAAAGTTCATATTTTTCTAGTAGAAATATTGCACCTTTCTTGGACAAAACGGCACTGTTTTGCTGAAAATTCAACTATTTCCTAGAAAATTTACTTTTTGTTTAAAATTTGCATTTTTCTTTTGAAAAGTCTATTGAAATCGTTTTGGGTAAAAATTCAACTATTTTTTTTTTAACTTTGTCTCTTTGATTTAGAAATTCATCCGTTTTAGTAGAATTTTTATTTTCCTTGAACAAAAATGCAACTGTTTAGTTGAAAATTTAACAATCTTGTTGAAAAGTCATACTTTTTGGTTGAAAATTCGACTAATCAGCAGAAAATTAACTTATATTTTACCATTCTTATTTTGGTGTTGGAAAGTGAACTGGAATCTTCTTTGGATGAAAATATAACTTTTTTTTTTTTAAATCATCTGTGTTAGAAGAAATTTTTCATCTTTCTCGAATAAAAATGCAACTGTTCGTTTGAAAATTGAACACTTTTTTGAAAATTTGTCTTTCTGATTTCAAAATTCACCTGCTTTAGCAGAAATTACATCTTTTTTGGATAAGAATGCAACTGTTTGGTTTAAACTTCAACAATTTTGTTGAAATGTCATCCTTTTTGGTTAAAAATTTGGCTTTTTGGATTGAAAATTCAACTCTTTTTGCAGATTTTTTAAAATTGAAAATTCAACTACTTGTACCAAAGTTAAACTACATTGTTGAAATTTTTTTTCATTGAAGGCTTATGTCTTTGGTTAAAAACTTAACTGTTTAGTGTAAAATTCTTTTTTTGTTGTTTAAAATTCATTTTTCAATTGAAAATTTAACTTTTCCATTTTGTTAAGATTGATCTTTTTTAGTTGAAAATTCTCCTTTTTCGTAAGAAAAGTAATTTCCTTCTTTTAATATTTCATTTTCGTTAGGTGAAAATGCCAAAAATCAATTTCTTAAAATTTCAATAAAAAAAAAAATCTTTTACAAAAAATAGAATATTTGACAAAATAGTCAAATTGGTAATCAAGGAATGAATTTTCAACTGAAATGAAGAATCTTCAATTTTCAACCAAAAAGATTAATTTTCTACCAAAAATTACAAAGTTTCAACAAAATAGATGAATTTTCAACCCACTAGTTCAATTTTCAACTGAAAAAGATAAACTTACAATTCAAAATGTATGAGTTAAATTTTCAGTTAAAAAAGTTAATTTTCAACCAATAAAACCGAATGCTCAACAAAATAGTTGAATTTTTAACTAAGAAAGATAAATTTTTAACAAAAAAATGAAATACTTACAATTTCAATAGAAAAAAATAAATCTTTTCCAAAAAATAGAATATTCCACAAAACAGTCAAATTGGTAATCAAGGAATGAATTTTCAACTAAAATGAAGAATCTTCCATTTTCAACCAAAAAGATTGATCTTCTGCCGAAAACGACAAATTTTTAACGAAATAGACGAATTTTCAACCGACTAGTTCAATTTTCAACTGAAAACGATGAACTTACAATCAAAAATGTAAGATTTAATTTTTCGGTTGGAAAACTTAATTTTCAACCAATAAAACCGAATTTTCAACAAAATAGTTGAATTTTCAACCAAATTATTTTCAACAAAAATCAAGAATCTTTATCCAGAAAAATAAATTTTTATCAAAGTATTTCGACTTTAAACCAAGTAGTTCAATTCTAATTAAAGCAATTACTTTTGCGCCAAGAAGATTCATTTTCTAGCAAAAAAGATGAATTTTTCAATGAAATATATGATATTTTAACCAAGTAGTTAAATTTTCCATTTCAAAGAATCCTTTTTCAACCAACAAGATTAATTTTCAATAGAAAAAAACACGAATTTTTCAACAAAATAGTTGAGTTTCCACCTAAAAAAGAACCAAAAAAAATGAGCTAAGCAGTTCAACTTGCAACTCAGTAGTTGAATTAAAAAAAATTAATTTTGCTCTAAGAAGATTAATTTTTAACGAAAAAATACGAACTCTCAACAAAATAAATTATATTTCCAAGAAATGTACATTAGAATATCTATGAAAATTCAACAATTTGGTTGAAAATTAACTTTTTTGTCGCAACTTTAACTGTCGTATAGAAATTTTAACTATTTGGTTGGAAATTTATTTTTTTGTCACAGCCCTTTTTATAAAAAATATTTATCCATTTTTCTCGTAATTTACACACGGCGCCCAATCTGCTCAATAAATTAGCACGTGACACAACTAATATAAAAAATGCTATCGCGTCTAACTTGATACATTTCTATTGTATTTTTACAGAATTAAGTTTACAATCACCTATGCATCAGGGAATGAATGCACCCGATGTGAGAGATTTATGGCGCGGTAACATTCTCGTTTCAAGAGCCGACTACAACAATCATGTTGTTATTCCGTCGAAGGACAGAGGTGGATTTATTAAATATAGGCCAATGCCAAAGAAAGGAAATCCTAATGAAATTGCAATGAAGGCCAAGTCCTATGATAACGACGAAGAATGGCTGGAGGATATGCAATTCATTTCGCAGGAACAACAAGTAAGTACACCTCAATGGTACAGTCGAAGCTAATCAAATTAAGTTTTTAAAATATGTTAACAACAATTCTTTCTAAAAATGAAGCTTATAAGATGAGGAATAGAATTTCTAAAAAATTAAAAGATGTGTGATGAACTTTAAAATGTAAACGGAACTTCAAGTCCTGATGAGGAAAACGTTCTAGTTTTCGAACGTCGAAAACAGAAATAAAGGAATTTTTAACAACGAATTTCTACTGATTGGTCTGAAGTATGTCAGCTTTACCAACTACATATTAATTTCTCATATCTACATATCGATATAACAAGACGGATACTCTCACAAATATTTAAATTAATTATTCAAAAGTACTACACAATTCTGGCGACCCGAAGACAAAATGCTCGTACAACAAAGATTATCAAACATTAAGAAAAAAGTTTGAGTTAGTAATGCAAAAAAACATTCCACTGGCTGTCAATATAAATTTATCAACAATTTTTTTAATTAACTTCAATAAACTATTGAGTTCCAGAGATTTTTGAATCAAATAGAAAAAAAAATGATTTTTATCCTTTCAATGCACAAAATTCAGATCAATAATAACACTTGGAATAATAACATGAATTGTAATAAACACAGGAATGAAAAAAAGTCTTGAACAAATCAACGCAAATTTCGATTAACCACAATGATAAAATGCAATCGTTTAAGTTAGTAACCAAGCTATGTCTTTTTTAAGAAATAAGGTATCATTGGAAGTTTTGTTTTCTTACGTATAGGTGATTTTTAAAGCTCGAACGCCCTTTCGTTTTTTCCATCCCCCTAGCCAGCCATCACTTGCTCGAAAATCCAAGGACCCGCCTAAATCTCGATTCAAATTCAAAGCTTTCTGTTTGAGAACTGGACCAGGAATAGGAATTCCTTGAGTTTCTGCGTTCAAAAACCACGTATACAATGCATTGTCTAAATCATTCGTTTGAGAGAAAGAGAGATGAGATTGTTGAAATTAATACTTCACACACTAATATGCACTACCAATCGATTTATTTCTTGAGTAAGAAGTGATAGGTTCTGGTGATGATTTTCTTGATTTATTTCAATCTAATGAAGCACTTTTTCATTCTCTTGCAAACCTCAGTCTCAAAATCATCAATTGTAAGCCAGAGAATCAGTGCTACTAACCATTATTAAAAATTGAAAGCTACCATTATTGGTGAGCACTCGGCTTCTAAATTTTCGTTATTGTTCCATTAGTTTATTTTTAAAATTTTTCTTCTTTGACGAGTTAGAAGTTAAGCAAAACTAACCCTCGAAGCCAGGAGGTCTTCGAGACTACTCCCAAGAAATAAGGGTGTAGCGTGTGTATAACTTTGACTGGAAATTTTCTAAGAAATAGTCATCTTTCACAACCGACTTTCAAACCCTAGGTGTGATGAATCTCACCAGTGTAATGAAAGCCACTTGAGAATTTAAACAATTTCCCGGATCGGGAAAGGATCCTAACAAGCCAAGGATTTATCGAGATTAACACGAGAAGAGCTTTGCATCTTTTCCGAATGCGGAGGAGAAAATTTCAATTTAAAATTGAAAAGACATTCAAATTGGGAAAGAATTTAAAGCTTGAAATCAAAAAGGAAAATGACAACAAGCTAAGCAAGCTGCAACTTTGGTCGTCCCAGACCAGAAATTATCACTTCACTCACGGTGATAGCCCCTGCCCACGGTAGTGAAACAATATTTTCCATGACTCGACGCGACCGGGTATACCAATACTGGCACCTTTTGCTACTGCGCTTGCGTTCGGGCCACGCACTGTTTGGCCGCAGTTGGCACGTAATTCAAAATTGGAATTAAATTTATTTAATTTAATTTATTTAAATTACAAGAATTTTGTTTAATTCAAATTTTGAATTGCGCGCCAACTGCGGCCAACCAGTGCGCTGCCCGAACGCAAGCGCAGCAGCAAAAGGCGCCAGTATTGGCATCACTGCGCGACCTTCCTATCGACTACTCTCCTCTGGAGTAGAGAACCTAGTACGTTCAATCATTTGGAGCCTTGTGAAGCAAGTGAAGAACTAGGGACGGTCGAACCGATTCCTGCGAAGAACCGAGTTTTCGTGTCTCAGAACCGGTTATTTGGAACCGCCGCTGAATAGTCGCGAGTCGATTCTGGAACCAGCTCTTCAATCGGTTCTTCGGTTCTGTTCCCCCCCCACATAACGTACGCGTGACTGCGGAGTGCGGAGTACGGACTGACTCTGACTACGAATCGCAATGGCCCGACGCTGTCGGGCGAATGTAGAGTTAATGTAAAATCAACGCATGCGCATTCTGATGCGCACTAGAGAGGTAGTTGTTTTCTATTCTCACTCACAATGTTTCGTGAATAAGAGTGAGAAAAGGAGAGAAATTACTTTAAACAACTAAAAAGCACTGCGCATACTCGCTCGAATAGCGTATGAATCGCGGCGCGAATTCTCAGCATTCACTTGCTGCGTTACTGATCCCTAAAAATACTACCTTTTCATTATTTAAAAGGCAAATTGAAAAATAATAATTATCTAGAAGAAAATATTCTTTTAACATATTGGACTGTAACCATTATTTCTCAATTGATTTCTAATCATAGAGAACTCGTGGTGGTTGGCAGTGCGACAAGAAGAGTTACACTTTGCGAAGTTGATAAGCTCCTTTGTTACAGTTTGAGGCTCACTTGGGTTGGGGGTCCTAAAGAATGACGTAGCTGACACTTATTCCATTTCCAAAGAAAATCTACTTGGTATTAATAAGGGGTTTAAATAAGTAGGTGGAGCACTGTTTAAAGTTTGAGGCACATCTGAGTCCTCATTAATGATTTAACCTGACCCTTTTCGGAAAAGTCTTCGCAGTGTCTTAATTCTTTGTTTACGAAAATTTGTATATACGTGTATGGGCGATGGCTCTTCCAAGTGCAGTGTGGTTGTATTTTAAAAAAGTGGCAAATAATAAAGTGCGTTGTTCTCAGTGCCAAACGGAGATGATGTTTACAAGCAGTACATCATCACTCGCGAAACATCTGAAAAATGTGCATTGAATCGAGTTGCCGTCTTTGAATTCGAGTCCTTTAATAAGAAGAAAAAGGTGTAGGAGTTCGACCTCCGACTCACTCGACCATGTTCCGGAGAATGAAAATGGTATCATTTATGGAGGTGATAATGCCACTCCTAGTACTAGTACTGGAAGTACCACTTCTAGTACTAGTACTAGTAAGTCAAGAGCCAATATAAATGGTACGCTGGGTACTTGCTTCGCCAAAGCCGCTGCACTCTCTCGTAAGTTGTTTTATATTTTTATTATTTATATGATAATTTCTCTTGTTGGTAGAAGATTCATTTGATTAGTGGACAATTTGAGTATTTCTTTAAAAAGGTTTATTCTTTGCTTAAAAACTCATTTGTCTAACTGAAAATTAAACTACTCCTTTTTAGTTTGGATATTTATACTTGTTAGTTGAAAATTCATGTATTTTGTTGAAATTTTTTTTTTTTTAGTAGAAAATTCATAATGTTCTTGAAAATTTGAGTATTTCTTCAAAACGGTATATTCTTTGCTTAAAAGTTCATTTGTCTAACTGAAAATTAAACTATTCCTTTTTTGTTTGAAAATGTATACTTGTTAGTTGGAAATTCATGTATTTTGTTGACAATTTCTCTTTTTGGTAGAAAATTCATAATTTTGTTGAAAATTTGTCTTTTTTGGCAGAAATTTCATCTTCTGGTTTGGAAGTTCAAATATTTGGTTAAGAATTTATAATTTTCTTAAATTGAAAATGCATAATTGAAAATTTGTCTTTCTTGGTTTCTAAATTTCCTTGTTTTTCAGGTGGAGGACAAAAATGGGCGGAGATTACGGAATCGTTCTTGTATATGATAGCGGCTGACATGATGCCGCTGTCATTAACGGAGAAGAAGGGTTTCCGGGAATTCGTGAGGTGCGGAATGCCGAAATATAACCCTCCATCTGAAAGAACCATCACTACAATGATGGAAGGAAAATATTCCTCTTTAAAGCTGAGGATGAAGGAAGTTCTTGCCTCAAAAAAGAACTTGATCTTAAAAACGGATCTGTGGACGCAGTCGATGACGACTAAAACTTTCGTTGGCCTCACCGTTCACTATTTGGAAGGTTTTTTGCAATTTTTCATACTTGATATTCATTTATTATATTTAAAAATATGTTTGGTTTTTAAATTTGGAATTATTCACTGGCATTGAGATGAAGTATGTGACCATTGAAGCAAAACCCATGCCGAAAAGGGAGACTATCAACAATCTTTCGGTTCTACTTACGGAGTTTTGTTCTAAATGTGGCAAAGTTCGTGGTTACGGACAACGGATCCAACATCGTCGATGGAATGACTGCTCTCGGCCTCAACGATAAAAAAAAACCGATGCGCCTCTGCCAGGAAACCCAGATGACAGCGATGATGAGCTAGATGATGACCTGCTTGGTCATGAGGAGGTCGAGTACGACGATCCGGAGATGCCTCCAGCCGCATCGTTCAAGGAAGTGATAATGAAAATAAAGAAGATTGTGGCCTTCTTTAGAAGAAGTGAGAGGGCTACGGAGAAGCTGAAGGAACTGCAGAAGAAGGAGTGGAGTAAGGCGGAATCTGAATGCCTGAAGCTCATCCAGGCAGTACGGACGAGATGGAATTCCGTCCTTGAAATGTTAGAGCGGTTTCTCCTTTTGTCCGACTTGGTTGGGCGAGTTTTGGCCAAAATCGCCCGAGAGAGGACCAGGAAGGAGAAGGCACCCCTAATGATCACGGCGGACGATGGAGAGATTGGCTGGTGGTCCCTACTTTATGCTATGAGAACGGATCTCCTTTCTCTCCGATTTGTGCCGATATTGGGCGCGCAAGACGGCTTCTTAGAAGGATACTGATTTAATGTATAATACCAAATTTGAATTCTTTTTTAATCGTGTGTTATAAAGTGACTATTTGATGAAAGCACTTTTTTCCCGCGAGAATTATTTGAGAACTTTTAATAAACAAATTAAATAAATGTTTTGTAATAATTTCCACGAGCTGAGAGTGCTGTCATCAGCAAATTTGCCAACCAGGTGAAGCTTTTTCATCAAATTATTCATTTCATTTTCTATAAGTTTGTACGAAAAACATGTGATTTATTAAATTAATTATTCTTAATAGTTTAGGTACAGAAACATTGAAATTGACTGAGAGTATATCTATATTCATATTCTTTCTCGTCTTCTAATATCCTATGGATGTTAGCATTTTCACTTATTAATTCGTCACCCTCTGTCCCAGTATCACTCTCACTTGGAAGATTCATCATTTCAATTTAAAATTCATCTCTAGTTGAAAATGTAACTACTTTGTTAAAAATCAATTCATCTTTTTTTAGTGAAACTTCAACTATTTGGTTGAAAATCGATATTTTGAATTCAAAAATTAAACATTTGTTTGAAAATATATGTCCTTTGTGGAAAAGTTGCCTTTTTTTGGTAGACAATTAATTTGACAATTAAGTTGAAAATTGATCTTTTTGCTTTAAAATTTAACAGTTTGTTTGCAAATTTTTTTTCTCTCTTAACTGAAAAATCTTTTTTGGTGAAAAATTCAATTCTTCTTGGAAAATCGTCTTTTTTGTTGGATCCAAATGTTTTTTTTATTGAAAACTTTAATGTTTTTTGGTTAGAATATCAATTAATACACTGAAATTTAAGAATTTTGAATTAGATTAAAATCGAATTCAGAATCCTATTTAACGTCCAATACTTAAGTTAATGTATAGAATTCTTAAAAATAAAAACAAGAATCTAACAATCAAATTTGGATAACCAAAATTAGAAGATAACCATCCAAATCCCCTTCCTTTTTTTAATTCTTTCTTATTTCTATTATTATCAAATCACAATATAAAAGCATTCATCATTCATATTGTGATTTGATGATAATAGAAGTAAAAAACTTTCATAATGTGATCTGATAATAAATTAGTAAATTTTTCGTTCAAAATTTCTCTTTTTTAGAATGAAAATGTGATTACTTGGTTGAAAGTTAAACTCATTGAGCATCAATTTTTTCAACTCAAAATTTAACAATTTAATTGAGCCGCTGGATTCTGTAAGGGCATATGAAATTCACATGGTTGGCCCCTGTTGTCTTTAAAATCGATTTTAAAAATTAAATTTTCGAAACATATATCTTTGTAGGAAATTTCATGGCGCATGTTTCATCCTGTTACAAAAAAGTCTTATCTTTTACTGTTCCTAAAAGAAAGTGAAAAAACTGGATTTTGTGAAAAACAAAATTGAATAAATATTTTGACTTCAACTCACTCTAAAAGACGAAGTTCTGAATATATTTACATGAAAATTGGAGGAGTTATGGTTTAAACTGTTTTAAACATGACATGCTCATTTAAACTTTTCTAATTTGTTACACAAAAAAAACTGTTAATTTTTTGCCAAGGAGTATAAAAATAATGTTACGCAACTTTCAAACGCTTCGTTTATCGAGGGAACTTTGTGTGAGCCCAACCTTCCAGCGGAAGAAATGTTCATTAGGGTATAATGAAGTTTTCTGAAAAGTATCACTTTAATAGAATGAGTCGTTAAAAAAATACGAGCATTCAAATAGCGCGTCAAAGAGAGATCGAGCGCGTGAGAGGTGAGAATACTTCGACGCCTCAACCACGCCGACGTCCTGTCGTAGCCGCTAGGACATAATGTTTTCTAACTATTCTGGATATGAAAAAATGCCCCAAAAAAATGTAGTACTCACATAGTAATGTATTTTGTTGGTGGACGGTTTGAAGTACATATAATTTTATCTTCGAACATATTAAAAACCTATGTATATATCTTATCACAGGCATCTTTAGACGAAACTATACGTATATACATATGCTATGGTATCAGTCTACAAGTTTTCTTATGTCTAATTTTCATCGGAAGTGAATTCTTCCTCAGGTAAGTCTTTTTTGTCAGAAGCAGCTTTTTTAGTTTTCTTTGTGGTATTTTTAGTTCCGACATTCGCGAAATAATTGTCAAAAAACGTTTTTCCTTCTTCGCTTAAATATGGCATCAAAGTCTCAACGTCTTTAACTTTTTCCGCTGCGATACCAACTTTAGGGGGAGAAATTCTTTGAAGCTCTTCCAATTTGATCTTTGGATTCAATTGAAAAGTTTTGACATTTTCATCAGAATAATTATCTATCACGTCCAATTCTCCAGTTGGATAATATTTAATTAGTCGAGCTTCAGAGATTTTCATGCCCTTTGGTTTTTGCACCTGACCTTCAGAAGCTTCATCGTAGTCATTCAAAATCTCGTTTGCATTTTCAATTAGGGAAAAAGGAGGATCGCGAGCATTTTTTATCATATCGTAGTACTTGTTTGTAGTTTCTACGCGTTCCATTTTCTTTAATTTCTCAGCATAAAGACCGAAGTTTCTATCGCACTGGCAGTACGAATGTCCTTGAATAGGAAAAACATGCCAAATTTAAATATTGAAATGAATCGACAGCAATATTAAGTATGTCAGGACCGTGTAATTTCTATTTTGACCACCTGCGGCGTCTTAAAACAGAATTATTTTCGAATGGCGAGACCTATCAAACTCAGCTTTAATCGAGTAATCAAGAAAACTGCAAACAGTATTTGCTCCTTTTTTCGCGTATCCTTCGAGAAAGGGAAACATATAACTACTTTTGGAGTTATGTATGTGACAATTGAAAATATATAACCAGGATTTTCTTTTATAAAATTGGTCACAGGATCGCACATGTCCGTATGCGGTCTCTTAAATGTGAACGGCAAATTATGATTAAAGTACTTGAAATAAGCAGAATCTTTTAATTCGCAGATATTCCCCGTTACGCTTTCGTAGTATTCAGTGAATGAATAATACATTGTTTGTAAATCAAACTCTGGATTTTCAATCTGCTTTATTTCCAAATTTTTTTCTACCTCGAGAAGGTTCTGATGAACACGATTCCATTTTAGTTTAACGACTTGATAAAACGTTCACTACATAAAAATAATTTTCATCCGGTGCACTAAATTAGTCTTTAGAAACGTAAACAGTCAGGGCTTTTGGTGGTGACGCATTGTTGACACTATCTGTGCGCTCTTTTGTTTTCCTGCGGAAGTATTCTAAAGAAATTCGCACGCTGAAAGTTCGCAGAAAAAACAAAAGCGAGTAGAATCGGCAGAAACTCGGTGTAGTAGAATCGGCGTGCTCTCAAGCGCTCGAGAAAGGAAAATTAAATGCTTATGATTTTCCAACGGTGAGATGAATTGACGTAAAAAATTCCAAAAAATTTTATTGAATCGTGATAAACATTTCTTCCCCTGAAAGGTTGGGCTTACTGAAAATTCCCTCGATAAACGAAGCGTTTGAAAGTTGCGTAACATTATTTTGATACTGCTTGGCAAAAAAATTAACAGTTTTTTTGTGTAACAAATTAAAAAAGTTTAAATGAGCGTATCATTTTTAAAACAGTTTGAAGCATAACTTCTCCAATTTTCATGTGAAAATATTCAGAACTTTGTCTTTTAGAGCGAGTTGAAGTCAAAATATTTATTAAATGTGGCTTTTCACAAAATCCAGTTTTTTCGCTTTCTTTCAGAAACAGTAAAAGATGCAACTTTGTTGTAAGAGGATAAAAGATGCACCATGAAATTTCCTACAAAGATATGTTTCGAAAATTTAATTTTCAAAATCGATTTTAAAGACAACAGGGGCCAACCGGAACGACCATGTGAATTTTATATGCCCTTACAGAATCCAGCGGCTCAACTGTTGGTTGAAAATTCATCTTTTTGCGTTGAGAAATCACCTTTTTTGGAAGAAATTAAGAAGAATTATTTTTAAAAAAAATCGCTATCCTGCCTTGAGAAAAAATGATTTAGAATATGTATTTAAAATATACCTAACATTAAACAATGCATCCTTGTAGACATATTACGTATGTGGCGAAAACCCGAGTCGTTTTAATCGCCTTAAATTCATTCACCCTCAAAATGTATGATTGATTCTTATTTTCTGACGAATTTTAAACAATATACTGACAAACGGAATTTGTTAGATGAAACTGTCAAATTTTTCTTTCTAACGTTTAAACAAAACTGGAAGCAACTGAAAAAGCAACAATTGCCATACTTACGGTTAATGAAGAAAGATAGCTCGTTACCAATTCGTTACTCATTTAAAAAAGCAGCCACATTGCCAGTATCGTTACCAACATAAGTAACTAGCTAAAGTGACTAGTGAAAGTAACTAGTTAAAATAAAATAGTAATTTGTGATTACTTTTTTTCTGAGCCTTATTTTAATACCTGAAATGAGTGCTCAAATGATAATTTTGTTTACAGTTGCCCTGGATATATGAAAGTGCTCGAGCCAAGGTTTATGGGTCTTCTCAGGGCACTTCTTATGGGCATTCTCACCACGCTAATCCTGATTCCGAGACCACTGTGCGTGGGGGTAATAACTTCTTCGCTAACATTGGGGAAATACAAATGGATATGTCTCAACTTCATCTGGGTGTCCCAACCGAATCACCAGGCAGTCCACAACTTGATTCTCGTCGACGTCCCATGACATCCAGGC
Organism: Andricus quercusramuli; assembly: GCA_932178445.1. Classification (NCBI taxonomy): domain Eukaryota; kingdom Metazoa; phylum Arthropoda; class Insecta; order Hymenoptera; family Cynipidae; genus Andricus; species Andricus quercusramuli. The sequence goes on along the minus strand of CAKNXH010000280.1, from coordinate 281,573 downwards.
TGAACAGTCAAGATGTAAGATACATTCGGCGTCGTCGGGAGTAAATTCAGTAATAAAAAAGCTCACGCAACAAAACAATCTCGCTAAAGTTTAATCGAACAACCTGGCAAAAGAAGTTAGATTTTTGTATCGAAATAGACTCGACTTGATAATCATCTTTCAACAACCAAACATGATAAAACAAATGCTCAACTTAAGGTGGCAGTACAGAACTAGATACAGTGTACCCCGGGGATTTGATCGGTTTCAGGGGTGACCTTGGATCTAACTCCCCAGAGAAATTGACAATTAAAAATTATGCAAGTTTTACAATTACAAATTCTGTAATTTTCATGATTTATATTTAACATTTCTTCAATCTGGATGATTTAGAAATAAAGACTTTTTATTTTGATCTTCAAAATCATTTCATTTGTTTAATAAAATTACCTGAAAACTTAAACCGACGTTCATTTTTTGGCAGTACGTCGGTTCCAGATGTTCTCGCCGAAGCTTGAAATTGTCTCGAAGACCATATGATGACGTATGCTCTACTTCTAACAGAGCATACCAAACCATTAATGCCACCTTATCATCTGGTGTCTATAAATAATTGATTGAAAATGAAATACAACCAAATATATTCAAAAAATGTATAAATGCAAATATATTCAATTGCCAAGATTCCATCATTCATTTTATGTTTGGTAAAAAAGTATCAGAGGCACTTTATTAGGTGCGGAAAGTCTGAAATGAACCACAGTCTTGGATTCACATCAGCAATGTGAGTAATGCTCACAACTTCTTCGGTCACTCCAAACAATTTCCACATAGCCCGGTTCCAACTTGCTCCGTCACGAGTTAAAAGTTAAAAAAAACACCCAGTAATTTAATATATTTAAATATATATTTTAGTAATATATTTTAATCTTAATGAAAAACTAGTATAAATACTTACTCTCCTGAGCAGTCTTTCCTTCCCTTGATTTGTATTCCTACAATTTTGACTTGATTTATTATTAGCTTGACGCAACTTTTGCGCTACATTGACTTTCACATCTTTCTTGCTTTTAGCAGCTTTTGTTTTCGTACACAAGAGGCAGAACTTAGCTTTTGGTCCTTTGGCACTTCTTTCCTTTTTCTAAACACGCCCCAAACAGTCTTTTTCTCTATAGAAAACAAAAATGTATTACTACGTTTTACCGTTAAGTATTACTTGAAAAGAAACATTATTTAAAAGAATCTTTAAAAAAAAACCTTTCAGAAATAGTGCTAGCACAAGGAAGAAGGTTTTCGACTCTATTTAACACTTTCAATATATCATTTGCATCTTGAATTTCGAAAAACATTTCAGAATCTATTTCTATTTCTCCGTTAAAAACCTAATAGCAACAGATAAAATTAATGCTACATTGTAATTACAGTCCACAACAAAACTTATCCTTTTTCTTTCATAAATTTCGTTACTTACACTCATGGTCTTATCTGCATTCAATATGACTCTTCTCGGGACATCTTTCAAATTATTGCTCCAGGTGTTCCAAAAAATGTGGTCCGGAACCACTTTACAGAACCAATATGTCGATGGCAATGGAATGCTGTGTACATTTTGTTGAATTTTGAACAAATTAGTTTCGTTTAAAAAGTTCGCATTAGGAGTTATCAGAAGTCCCTTTTGTTCTTCTTCCGGAAAAATCGTAGGAACAACTCCATTCCAGAGACGTGCAAGATCTCTTTCCAAACGAAATTCTGATCCATCTGGCATTTTTGTGACAAACTCTGTCACGATGTCATCTTTTTTGAAATGGAGATCACAAAGAAAATTTCCTTTCTTAAAATTGATTCCTCCAGGAATAGCATTTCTGCATAAGTTTGTCGCTTCTTCCTATTTGAACAAATTCACATGACCGTAATAGCTTACAAGAATAGCGTTGTAGCTTTTGTCGTGTGTAATAAATTGGAAGTATCGTCGTTAGAAATGTTGATTGATACACATTTAAAGAGTAGAAAGAGTTGTAGAAAGTACGAAATAATTTCAATGAAAATGTGAAGATCAGAGGAATATAGTTCTTGCAGCACTGATACAATTATAAAAATTCGAGAACTGATTAAAACTATCTAAGCCTTTTCGGAGCATCAAAAACAACTAGCCAAGAATCAAATTGAGTCACTAAACTAGAGCTCCGCAACTATTGCTCCCTTTCACCCCGTCAAACCAACCAAGAGTCTTCGTAGTAGGAAATGTCCCAATAAATTAATCCAACGCGTTGGAAAACTAGCCCGGTCGACAATTATCCGCACACTCGAAGGAATAATAATTTAACGCCCCGCCATTATACAGAGAAGCCCGGAAAATCCGCGAACGCGCACTGACTTGGCCACCAATCTCCACATCGTGACGACACACTTTATATTAAAAGAGGTGAACTGAGTGACATACCTTTACTTTTCTTCTGGTTTATCAGATTCAGTCAAGGCTTACGCCCAGAAAACAGCTCAAATTTAAAATTAATTCTCGCCAAAAAGCAAGAAATTTCTTCTTCTTCCGATTATAGTTGTCAAAAGCATCTGAAAATATAATTTAATAAATAAAAATACATTTTGTCAAATGGTGAATTAATGTATTACTAAAATTCACAAAGGATAAATTAATGTTCTAACATCGATCGAGATATTGATTTAAATCAATAAGAATGGGCCCTAATTTAAATAATACGCACCTGAGAATCTACGGCCCTTACGAACTTGTCAAAGGGAAATCATTTCTAGTACGCAACAACAAGTGCCTCATAGCGAATCTGAGTAAAATCAAAAACTCTTTTTTGATGAAATTTCTTCCAGGAATCAAGAACTTTTTTTTTATTATTACAATCCGTTGCTTTAATATGATAAAGGAGAATGGAAGCTCAGAAATAAATATTGCAAAATGAGTTTTAGTCTTGAATTTATTTTTTCTGACAGGAATTATCTTGAGAAATTTTGGAAATATATTTGCTTCGTTTCAATATTGATCATTATGTTCATTCATTGAGAATGGACCTTTGTAGGCTGAATATTGCACTACTTACTTATCAGTTGGAAAATTAAACTTATTGATTTAAGATTTATAATTTTAGTTCCAGGTTTATCTCTCGGGTTTAAGGTGTAATAATTTTATTTTATTTTTTAATATTTTGCATGAATCAATCATCATGTATTGATGGTTAAATTCTGAGTTGAAGTTTAATTGATAATATATTATTTAATCTGGAATTAAGTTTAATTAAAAATTAGATCGCGATGAGTGATAGGAAGGTAATAGGGTTAAACACGCAGGTGGAATCACTTTTTTCGGAAGGCCAATGCCATCCGGCAAATTAATTGCGGCAACTTTGGAGAGGAAAAGGATCCTCCTCTATTCCCAGACAAAAAGTTAAAATAGACACACGTCCATCTACTAATGCTGGACTACCTTGTTGTCCCTGAAAAATGCTACACTTGTGGACAACCGGTTTTGAAAGTACAATGTGTCAGGTTGCGAATTCTGTCAAGAAATCATCAGAAGAAAAAGGGGATCGAATCAGTTGTCCCTAATAGTGCGCTGGGTGAACGTAGATTTGGAAGGTAGAATTAGAGGCGACGATAAGGACGAATGGCTGGTCAAGACCTATCCTGCCCGAGATGATGAGCGTCCCATCCAAACCCTTCTTTACGAAGGACTTTACGAAACGTATAATGACACATTTACCACAGTCCAAACAAACGACATTGGAAACCACAGATGTTCAACAATTCAGGCAGATGCTACAATCTTCTATTCATATCTGCGCAAAAGATGAAGGTACAAAGGAGTGTGGCGAGTATGTCCAACAATACTACGCAAATCGAAGTGAAATGTGAGCATACTGCTACAGACTCAGATTTGGTGTAACGACAAACACGCATTTAGAGGCAATGCAGAAGAAGCTAAAGTATTTCTACCTGAACAGGGAACAAAACAGACAAGTCGATAATTGCATAGCACTTTCACTGAAATTCGCCAGGGCAATGATGTTCGAGCGATTAGTACGGGAAGAGAAATCTTATTCAACTCACCGCACGCAGAGATTTCTCCAGAGCCATCATAAAAGTTTTTAATATTAGGCAGGAGCTGATTTCAAACAAATAATCAACTGAATGGGTTGTGCAATCATCTACTTCTGGCCAACATCCTTACATTGTTAATTTCAACACAAACAATTAATGTCAAGGATGGCGAATCTGAACAGTCTGTAGCAAAATTTAATCACCAGACGGGAAACGCGTTAGCAGTTTCATCCACATCGTAAACGAATCATCTTTCTGACATGAGGAAAAAGCAAAAGTAGCTCGAAAAAATGTACTTAGATGCATATTGGCAAACCAAAGCAACTGAAAGAATATCAAAGCAAAGGCTCAAGAACAAGATAGTGGAAGAAGAAAAAAGTTACGTTGGCTCAGGCAGCGAACACCATAAGCTGCTTTGCGACATTTTGGTGGAAGAAGATTGTAAAAATAACCCGTGTGGAAAATGAGTAATAACTACCATAGTAGATTTTGTTTTTGTATTCGTAGCTTGTTTTATTTTACGATGCTTGTGTATTGATAACATTTCTTTGTTTATGTGATTTCTTTTCAAATTGTATCATTTTCTCTAGAGGAAACACAGGTTGCACCGACAAGCTGGCCAATTAAATAGTGGAAACAATTCCCAAGGAGAAAAAGGTACATGTTCTCTTCTTTTCGATCGAATTTTATTTTATTTTTTATTACAACTGTCAATGAGAGCCTAGCCTGGCTGGAAAAGAGAGTTGATATTTGTCAGCGGTTGCCCTTGGAGTGAGACCTGACTTAATATGCAAGATTAAATACTCAACGAAATCGTAGTGACGATAAAAGAACCAACGTGTTGCATGCTTATGTTCACACCACGTATCCGTGCCTAAAGCAGCCTGGTGGGTATTCATTGGTCAGCAAATCTGATACATGGGAATTTTGCACGGTTTTTTGCGGATTCATTGATTTGCGCTTTTCTGTTAATCGCACAACTATTATCTGACTTTGATTCCTACTGCCCAGAGCCGAGGGACAGACTATTTTCTGAATGGAATTTGTTTGCATCTTATGCGAAACTGTTGGCGAAAGTTAATGCCGAATCAGAGTTATAATGGCTTCTACATGCACAGCGTAAATATGTACTTAGTAAAATTTACATCTAAATATGTTTTCTTATTCGGATTTATTCCTTTTTTCAGTGCTCAATGAGGCTGAAATCTTTTATTCACATGGCAGTATTATCGAGGAGGCAGGTTTACTGAGTGTACCTGTATCAATAAAGTATCAAGCTGGCAAGGATGACATGTTGCAGAGCTATCTTTGTCACATGGAGGTAAGCATTTCCTGTTGTCCATTATTGCTGCAATTATTTAATATGAAAAACTGAATTTCGGTTTCACATCAATGACTTACATATACTTTTTACAGACAACTGATGATGTGAAAACTGAGAATGAGGAAACCGAAAAAAAAAGCCAGTGAAAACCGTATCCGAGTGAAACCTCATGCCACTATGGTTGGAAAGGACCTTAGTGACATTACGGAGTCCTATGTGTGGTATAATAGGACTCAACATAAGGTCAGTTCTCCCCGGGATGCAGTAGACGTAATGTTCAATTTTATTCATGCATTTAATGCTGATTGTCCAAAACAAAGTAAGTGCTATTGGTTGCTCCTGCAGAAAGGTATTCACAAAATTCACACTCCTTGGTATAAGGAGATTTATGAAGTGAACATTCTCATAGAAAAATTAAGATGAAATTAGGATCAAATGAGCAGAGATATTTCATGTGACATGAAAATTTCTTCTTGCTCTGTGTGCTTTCAATCTTACTTTTCTGCAAATGGTTTATATCATTATATCGATGTCCATCATCCCTCGAAACTTATAAGGGTATTAAAGTGCTCAGAAGAGGGTCGATTGCCTTTAACGGCAATTGGAAGCAGTTGAGAAGGCACTTTCGAAGAGATCATGGATGTTCCGTTCATGCAAATTTTACTCGCGCACACTTACACTCAAATAATGCAAACTCTTCGCAAATTAATGTAGAATTTTCCAATTGAAACAGTTCTGATGATTTTAAAAGCAATGTTTTACTACCATCGGAGGTTGTTGTTATAATTACTGCAAAAGAAAAAGAGCTAAAAGATGTAATTCTTGCAGAAGCCAGTACAATTATTCGCAAAACGTATGCAAATCCTTATCTACCAAGGAATCAAGTTCAGTGTATAGTTGATGACACCAAAAGTTTTCTGCGAGACGTTTCTTCAGTGACAGCTCCGTATTTGATTGAGATTTGCAACAGTGCTGATCGTTGTGAGGTAAAGAAAGATTAAGTTCATTCAATTTTGGAAGCCATGGTCCATCATTTCGAGAATACGCTTTCAACAGAATATTATCGAATTAAATACTGACGCTAATGTAGTGATTTTCTTGAAGCCGATAATTATGTTGTGGGGGGCCGTTGTGACGAACTGTATCGGAACTGACGAACGCTTTTCGAACGGGTTAGCGTTGCTGGTAAATATATACCAATTCAAAAATCATTATCAAAATTTCTCTCACTTCCAGATGTTTTAGGTCAAATCAAATCCCACCATGTCTGTCTTGAAGAAGAATACAAAAATGGAGTAATATCGAACTTTATAAGGGAAAACTCTACAATGAGAAGCTTCAAAATTATATGGGGAAGCTCGTCATTCCTTTATTCTTATATTTCGATGATTTTGAAGTAAAGAACGCTTTCGGTTCTCACGCAGACATTAATAAATTGGGATCTGTTTAATATTCCTTGCCCCCAGATTATCAATCTTCAATAGAAAATGTTTTTCTGCAATTATTATTTCAGGTATCTGATCGATCAGTTTCACCTGATTGTAATTCTTATGTTTTTTGTAAATTCATTGAGGACCGGAATTCGCCTCAACCTGAAGGAATAACATTAAACTTTGAAGGCAGAAAAAAGTTTACTTCTGTGTTGGAATGCTTTTAGCTGACAACGTGGGCTTTCATAATGCTATGGATTTCGCAGGCGGTTCCAATAGTAATTACTATTGTCGCTTTTGAAAAGTTTGTAAAAAAGTTATGCAGCTAAAATTGAGAGAAAAACTGTGGGAACACATATATGTATAAAATTTTATCATATATGTATATGTGTACCAAAAAAATATATATTTATATATACGTATTTAAATCGTATATTGGTTTATAAGTCTGATCATTAGCGAAAGGGGAAAAATGACATACCGGACAAGTTGCAGGACTGAGCGAACATGTAAGGAATTTTTACCGCGGGAAAGAAATAAAAGGAAATAATCTACGCACTGACTTAACTCTAAATCACTGGAACGCTTAAGAAGAGGTCAAGCTCGGCAATAGCGGGAAACCGATCAGCACTTTCTAACGTCGACATTGCACAGCTTGCCGAAATACCAAGAAAATTTACCTTTTACATCCTTTCTCTCACGGTAGGTTAGTTTTTATAATCCAAATCCAATATAATCTAAATAATCGATTTTTCCTCTGGTAATCAGCCTTCGCAAAAGATGGTAGTAAATGGGTAATGATTATAACCAAAAGAAAATGTGGCACGTCTCGCCATTCGAATACCAAGAACGAAAGTGAACAAGTCATGCGACGCACAAACACCATAAAATCAGTGCTCCCAATCTTGCTCCCCAAACGCACTGCGCATGCGTCGCGCTGAAGTTCTGATTGGTTGCATAGCGCGCGCTTATTTAAAAGGTTTCAAATATGCAAATTAATTGTTTTAAACAAATATTAATTAGAAAATGCATAAAAATACATTTTTTATTTCAAAATAAACTTTCGCAGTCATAGATATAATAATAATTTGATTTCACTGCTGAAATCTTTCTTCGATGTCCGAAGGAATAATACGTTTTCCACAGTGAAATCAAATAATTATTATATTGTAATACAATGTAAAAAGCAGCTTGATGTTAAAAGAAATTTCAAATGTGAAACATCACTAATTGTGTATTTATCCTTGACACGAGGGTTATTTGACATTCGAGCGAGGCAGCAAACCCCGAAATTTTGTAATATGTCGGTAATGTCGCGAGCAACGTTTGCTGGAGTGACTGCGCACTAATATGCGCAATTTTTCCACTAACGCGGTTTTTATCATGCGTTAGTCACGAGTTAATTACTGATACTGCTTTATAGATGAAGTTGTGGAAAATTTAAAAGAAATTGACTGCGTGGTTACAGCAGAATAAGGTAAGCTAAAGGAACATTTTTAAGAGTGCAATCAATTAGTGCAGTATCTGAATATACTATTAGGTTAGAAATTTTTCCATGGACGAAAAAAATTTTTCACATGTTCTTGTGGTAGAAAGGCGATCGTACACGATCTGATTTCAGATTCATTAAATATTATGTTTTTGTGTTTCTGTGTTATTTAAATTTATTATTATTCTTATGTTTCTTAAGAATAGGAGTGTATGTAATAATAATTAGAGGGTGATCATCTAATTACATATATTCTATACTAGGAGCTATTCGTTCAATTGCTCTAAATATTTCTTATGAAGTTAGATTAATTTTAATTATTTTAAGAAATTTATTATTTTATGTTGAGTTAATTTTGATGTTTTTTTTTAGATATGACCGTGATTTTAAAAGTCTTGAAAAAAAATTAAGAATGCCAAGAGATTTAAAGTTACTTTGAATAAATTTGCGGGCTTTCAAGGGATTCCAAAGAAACTTTAAAGAATTTTAAGATACGCTAAGTGATTTTTAATGATTTTTAGGAATTGAAACTAAGTTATGAAAGGAAAAAATCATTATGTAATGCACTATCCATCTTCCATGAAACATTTTGATCCCTTGAAGCATTTATGGACCCTTAGACTTAAGAGTCAACATCGATATTTTAAGAATATCGTAAAACATTGTCAAAATTTCAAGAACATCACGAAAACTCTTTCAGAGAAACATCAATTGTTACAATCTGCTTATACGTCAGAATATGAAACGTTAGTTGAACCTAGGGATATTGTCAGATTGTCTGATAAAATAATTTCTAATGAAGTCACAGCGATCCTCACTGAATTTACCAATCGTGTTCCTTTCAAGGCTATCCAAGTTTCGACAGAAGTCTTTTTCAAAGGGTTAGATTATTTTAAAAATATGTTCATTTGTGTGGGAAAGACCGAATACGGGGATATTTTGCACTGTAAAATTGCACTACTTTTGACTACGCACGATTTTACAAACTTATTCTTTCTTGGCACAAAAACAGAAGTTGCATTTAATGAAGAGATTGGAATTTACGAAAGATTTGAAGTTGAAGGATTTAAAAATTATTCCAATAAATTGGCTGTCTTTCCATATTCCTCGCTATCATCTCCAGATCCCTTTCTCGAATTAGTCGTCCACTCTGAAGCTATTTACATTTGTAAATATGCGGCTTTTGATCCAGGCCACTGAATTTCGAAGTAAGTAATAAATTAGATACTTCTGCCTCCTCGCCTTTTGGATCTCCGAATTTTCGCGAAGCAGAAGTGATACGTATCTTAACTACAGATGATACTGTTGTACCTACTTCACAATCAGAGCCGACCACTTTGCAGCAACCAAGTATTTCGCAGCAACCGGACACTTTGCCACAAACGGATCCTTCGCAGCAACGAAGTACTTCGCAGGTACATAGAAGTCACGCGTGCCCAAATGTGCGGCCAGAGATATTACGTATGTGGTCCAACTACGAACTACCAATGGTCTAAAGTAGACTCCCTTGCTTTAAGGCTTCTTGAAAGTGGTCAAGCTAGCAAATTTGTCACAAAGACAGTTAGAGAAACTATGGTTTCCGAAGTGAGGCTATCAAAAGCTGATCCACCTGCGCAAGTTTTCGACATAATAGCCGAAAAAATAGTTAAAGTGTTTCCAAATATGTTTCAAGATAGAGATGATGCGGGTCGAGTATATCGGAATGGTTGCATGGGCATAGCAAAAAAACTAAAGGAACGAAATAACTACCTCGGAAGACCACAAATAAAGGAGTCTTTGGCTCCGCACATCGTAGAGGGAATCGGATCCAGACTTTGAGAGCAGGAACTCTTGAATGGCAACCTATTGGAATCCCGAAAGGCGAAGCTGCGAAATCAATAAGAAGAAAGAAGAGTGAAATTAGTGAAAGAAAGTATGTGCTGCAGTAGAACTTGAACCGCACGTGAATATACAAGACTGTGAACTTAATAAGAAAAACCTCGATCGTGAGATGAAAGAAGTTATCATTAACTTGCAGTTGACATCTGGTCTCCAAAGTAAATTTTTGAATCAAACGAAGCCAAAGAAAAATGCTCTGCTTGATGTCGCAAACAGTTGGCCTATTCTACTTAACAGCTCGGTTCTTTTTTGGCACTTCTCAATGCTCACGAACGATATCGCGACTTTTTTCCACCAACATTGACCCTAGGGCAGAATTTAGCCAACAAAAATTGTAAAACATGCTAACAAGTTAAAAAAATACTATGGAGATTTATCTTTAAAATGAACCCAAGAACTTCAAAAAATGTCAATTATTTTCATAGTTATTCAAATTTTCCGCAAAAATCCAAATTTAAAACTTTTTGCAATATCTTTTTATAAGATTGACAATTGGCCTTTACCTGGGGCTTAATAGACGCAGAATTACATTAACTTTTTTCATGTTTGAAGGAAGAAATTTTAATAATAAAACAAGAGATTTTTTTAACATTCAAATTTATTTTTCAACTAGAAAAAAGGAGGAAAACTATAATTGGTAGAAATGCTTACAAAAGCAATTGGCAAACGACTTTGCAATATTTTAGTTAGCAGTTTTCTGCCAATTCAGATTTAGACAGTCGTTAGAAGAACTGCGGCGTTTTAGAGAAGTAAGCTATTGCCAAACATCACTTGTTAATTCTTTTATGTAACATGTAAGATTATTAAAAAGTTTAAACACAAGCGTAATATTACAAATGTTTACGTATGTTAAATTATTTTGTACTTCAGTATTTTGTGTTTCTGTACACTTTTAATATCTCGTTTTCTTACGCCGTTAAATGTTAAATATTCTTTGATAAAGAAATTATTTATAAGCACAAAAACTGGTGGAAACTTGTACGCTATTGTTGATACCTCAGTAATCTGAGTTCGAAAAGAAAATAAATTGTTCAAAGAGAAAATAAATTGACTTGAAACCCTCTTTCCTCTAAGAAACAAGGATTAGAGGTCCAATCATAATTGAATTTATTCTTTAATCATTTCTTCATGAGGAACAAGCTTTTATATTATATTCAGTTTCAAAAAATTGTTTCTTTGCCAACCTTTGAAATTTGAAGTATAGAATACCTTTTTTGAAATGGACAATAATATGAACCGTTCTCTTGTTAAATCACCCAAGGTTTTGACACAAAACTGTCGAAGGCATTTTTCAAAATGTGTTTTTGCGAATAAAAAAAAATGTTTGGATTAGTAAAATGTTTTTACAAAAGAAAACATATATTTTTTGTTGGGTAAAAATACATATTGAAGAGTTTCTTCGGTAATTTTGTGCCTAAACCTGAGTCGACTTAGATGGTTCTTCTGGAGAACGGTTTATTACAAAAAGCTTCTCCCTCATGCCTTTGAATTCTCGTGCCAATTTCACTCAGAAGAATATTTACCAGAAAATCTTGTAAATCCGACCTGAATGGTAAATTTCCACCTTACGGAGAAATTTGCTATGAGATTTCGCATTGTGAAATTACAATGATCAATTACATCTTACACTTTGTAGGTTATATTCCCCTTTGCGCTTTAGGGCTTTTCTGAACCCATTCACTGAGTTGTAAAATCGCATAAAAAATGGGAAACATTTCAAAACATTTCAAACTCTATCAAAAAATTTCGAGAAATAGTGTATAACATTTCAAAGCAAAATATTTCCATTTAGTAAGATTTAAAAATAAAAAATCAAGTGAATTCAATAAATATTTATAAGATCTGAAGAGATTCAAAAAAAATTTTAAACTTTCAAAGATTTTACAAAATGCAGATTTTTGAAGATTTCAAAAAAAAACTTTTGAAGGTTTAAAAGAATTTTGAAAGGATTCAAGAGAATAAACAAATTTTCTTAAAATCTCTGGGAAACTTCCGAAGATTTGAAGGCAATTTATTTACATTTTTAATGATTTTTCAAAATTATAAGAAAAATTCGAGCCAGTTAAAAATATTTTAAAGAAGTTAAGAGATTTTTAATAAAATAAAAATATTTTGAAACTTATAAACATTTCCGAAAATCTATCAAATAGTTTTTGATTTCTTCCAAACTTTTAAAAGTCCTAAATATTTTTTGAAAATACTTTTAAAATAAATTTAAGAATGCCTTTAAAATCTATAACATTCTTTTTCGACACATTTGAATTATTCACAAATCTTTTTTAATTTTTTCAATAATCTTATAAAAATTATATTTATATAAATTTAAAAACAAACTGATAATACTTATTTTCTTGTCGGTAATTTTAATATTTTTTTTATGACTAAAAAATATTTGAAAAGCATTCAGTGTTAGATCGAAATATTGTTTGATTTATTTCTAGACAATACTTCATCTTAAAAACTTTTTTTTAATTCAAAAAACGTATATTATGCTTTTAAACATAATAGAACAAATGTTACGTAACGGTGGTGAGTGGGGGGGGGGCAGAAATAAATTTTACGGTCTCTTACATGGGGAGAGGGGGTTCAAAAGGTCGAAAATAACGTTACGTAATATGTGAAGGCTCCCTTATGCAAATACGTATTTCTTTATTAAATATTTATTTAGGATATTCAGAGATATAGCAATGATAAAAATTAAAACACGTTTTTGATAGAAACCAATTTATAAAAATAAGCCGAATGGTTTAATGAAATAGCAGAATGTTATTTTATTCATTTCCATTCGAAGTTTCTAAATTTGTAATAAAATGGTTTTGAAAATGAAACATTCTAAAAATTAAATATGTATTAAGTACGAAATTTGTTCTCATTTTATAGAAATCAATTTTCAAATTTTTTAAATAAAATATTTAAAAAATTACATGTTATTACCAATTAACACATGATTTATTTATTTAAATTAGTTAAAACTATGTGCTTTAAAACACAAAGGATACTATTAAATATTTATATTTAATACATAATAGTATTTTTTCATATTTTGAATTTTCCCGCCCTAATGTTTGAAACTTTTCATGTGGTCAAAGTTTGATGAAACTTCACAACTCTAACCCTGGCTGCACTAGAGTTGTTCAGGGTGTGGTTATTATGACGTCACGCCTCACTGAACACGTTGTGTTGTGATCGGAAAAATGGAGTGATGGAATGACAGGACTGTAGGTCGGTGATAGGTCCTTTAGCCTCAAGGTGCGTTCATGCCTCCTACTAAATCTCTGTTGTGACGAACCATCCCTGGCGATCATAACCATTCAACAGATATGTGCAAAGGATAAGTAGACTAAAAATCAGGGTTGCACGGTTACGCGTAACTCGAACTTTCATACGTATAATACGTAAAAATGTAATAAATGTAAAAACTGGCGGACTTAAAAGGAGGGAGAGCGAAAAGAGCCTAATATAACCTCACGCAATCAAGAATGCATTAAGTACGACATTAATTGAATCTTTTTTTTTCAAATTTAAAAAATGATTTTCCCTCCTTAAAATAAAATGTAACTCCTTCCAAAAGGAGTTTCTGAGTCTGCCACCTCTAATAATTTTTTAATAAATTAAGAATCCTTCAAGCTAGACAGTCAGTCTCTTCGGTGTATTAATGAAGTATGTTATGTTTATTTTCCATATAAGCGCAGTCCCATCTTTGAAACGTAAATTACATGTAAAAAACTAGGGACGTAAATTACGTACGTAATTTACATGTAAAAAACTACGTAAATTACCTAAGGTATATTACGTACGCAACCCTGCTAAAAATACAATTCTAACGACTGCTCTTGGATTAAGGTGCAACCTTCGCTCTTGGTCATGGTAATTTCCTCTGTGAATGTGTTACCTGTGGATTTCACTTAAAGTGAAAGGTACGCCATGAGGGCGCCACATGTTTCGTTTCAAAAAATGACCACGGGTAGGGGCCAGAACTTGAATTAAAAGATCATAAATTACCAAATTAAAGATAAATTATTATTATTTTAGGGAGCTCATGAGTGCACCCGACATAATTTTTTTAACTTATCCTCAGCCATGGGAGTAAGTTATATCAATTATATTAAGTTTCAACCCCTCTCCGTTGTTGAAATTCACTATATTACTGACAGCCTAATTTATCAAATTTAAAACTCATAAACAAATTTTTCGTTGAAAAAAATATACATTATAATCAATTTAGATCAATTTGAAATTATATTTTTTAATACGCAGTTTTTTTATTTGATTTGTCTTACTCATCCGTGAGGAAGTTTATTGAGATAGAAAATAAGTTAAGCAAGAGAGCAAATGACTAGGTATTTGAAATATAGATAACATTAGACTTGAGAGAAGACAAACACAATTTTTGTTTATCACCACGAATTGGGCTCAAGGAACCCTATCATTGGCCTTTAACTCTTAGGCATCCTTAAATATGGTTTTCAATTTCAAATCCCACAATGCTGTAGTTTTAAATTCAAACATTAAAAATTTCAGGGCAATTTTACATTAGCATTTCTACAATTCAAGCCTCACATATAAGAAGATTTTCGAAGCAGTAATTGGAAATTTAATTCTTTTTTATTTAAAAATTTTCCAGACTATCAAACATTCGAATCAAACATACCAATCTCGTTTTTTTAATTTTTAGTTTTCAATTTTTAAATTATTTCTATCTGCAATGCTAGAAAATGAAAATCCACATCTTTCAAATTATTTTGTTCGAGTCTCTTTTTTTCAGACTTTGGCGCAGAATTTTTTCAACTTTCATGTTATTTGGAGGAACAAAAAGTTCATTACGTATTATCAAACATAGCATATTTCATGAAAGTTTGTATCAAGTATATCCAGACAGCGATAAGCCTCCATTCGTGAAGCGGCAAGATATTTTTCCTTATTATAACAAAAATTTGCTAACATTGTACACAATACTGGCAAATAATTAAAGGTTCCAATAACACGCAATATTCCAAACACATGAAAAAAATTTACGCAAACAACAAAACAGTTGTGTATTTTACGCCGTGGCCCTTTCCGGCATTCACGACGATTTGGAAAAAAAAAACAAGATAACGGCTTCAGTACATAAGTCGGCAACCGCGGAGATAATTTTTTTCTTGTTTGAATCTTCTAGAAATTTTCCAAAAAATTGGCCCCTGTATTTTGGGAAGATGAGGATCACCATTCCAACTCTGCTGATAACCACAGTTGTTTTTTTTCGCTCCATTAGTAAGTAGAGTACATCATATAATTTTAATAATTAATTTGAAATTCGTCATCAATTTTTTTCGAAAATAATGCATCTTCAATAAAAAAAAATAATAATTTTTCACGTTTCCTATGAAGAATTGAATCTCAACAAATTTTTTAATCTCTTTTGTGTGCACAATTTTTGGTGGTTCATCATTTTTCGTAACTTGTATAGTTTGATGGCTAAATGGAATTTCTAATTTTTTATTATTTTTTAAGAGTATTACGAATAGCCGTACATAGAATTTTTAAATCTTGAAAAAAGTGGTTTAGAAAATTTTAGAATTTCTTTAACTTTCTGAATTTTCATCCAAAATAGCTGGCTAACGAACAGACACACAAACAGACAGACAGAATCACAAGAAGACAAACATTCAACTTTTACATAGTTCTAGTACCTTCTCTAATGAGAATGTAAAAATATAATAGTTTAATTTGAAGTTGTAGAAATAAGTTTTGAACCTAATAAAATAGATTTTTAACAATATAATACAATTTTTTAACCAAATCGATGAATTTTCAACCACAAACTTCAAATGTCCATCACACAACAATTTTCATCGAGCAATGGAATAGTTTAATTTTTAGTTAAAAAAATTAATTTTAAATGAAGAAACTAAGTTTGAACAAAAGAAATGAAATTCTAACCAAAAGAATTAATTTTCTACTAAATAAGAATAATTTATAACAAAATATATGAATTTTCAAACATATTTTTCTATTTCCTACCAAAAAAGAGAAATTTTTAACAAAATAGATAAATTTCGAACTAAAATAGATACATTTTGAACAAAAAATATAATATTTCAATTGTCAGTTAGAGAAGTAAGTTTTTAAGCCAATAAAATCGATTTTCAACAAAACAGTTCAATTTTCAACCAAAGAAATTATTTTTCACCAATAAGATTAAATGTCTGAAAAAAAATTCCGATTAACAGAAAATTGAGTTAAATTATCAGTTTGAAAAATTAATTTGCAATAAAAAAACTAACTTTCAACCAAAGAGATGAATTTTCAACCAAATAGATGAATTTTCTACTAAAAACGAAATAATTTCTTTTTAAACAAAGAAATGAAATTTCAACCTAAAAGACTAATTTTCTACTACATAAGAATAATTTATAACAAAATATATGAATTTTCAACCATAATTTTCCAATTTCTACAAAAAAAAATTTTTTTCAACCAAAAAAATAAATTTCAAACTGAAAAAGAAAAATTTTAAAGAAAAAATGGAATAATTTAATTTTCAGTTAGAGAAATTAGAAAAAATATTCCGACCAAAAAATACGATTTTTCAACAAAAAATACATAAATTTAACTAGCTTCGCAGGAAAGAATCTGAGAAAATTTTAGTGAACATTAGACGAATCTGATAAGCTTTCTGAATGATATTGTGGTATTTTAAGTTTGCAAACAAATTTTGTTTACAGCTGTTAACCAAACTATGAAAAAAAAATACTGAGGTTTGAAATTGAACTATTTGGTTCAAAATCAAATTTTCAGTTAAAAATGCTACTGTTTTGCAGACAATTCTTCTTTTTGGATTGATAACTCAAATATTTAATAAACGATTCGCTGTTATTATTGAAAATTATATTCTCAAATAAAAACTTAACTATTTCATTTTTGGTTAAAAATTAAACTTGTTTTAGGTTCCAAATTTATGTATTTTGTTAAAAATTCATCTGCTTTAAAAGGAAATTAATATTCTTCCTAAAAAATTCAACTATTTGTTTGAAAATTTGTGTATTTTAGTGAGGATTTCTCTTTTTAGTGGCAAATTATTCTTCTTTTATGGAAATTTATATTTCCTGCTAAATTTTTTTGTTTAAAACTTGAACACTTGACTGAAAATTTAACTGTTTTTCAAAAATCTCGTATTTTGGCTTGAAAATTTTCTGAACCAAAAATTTAATAGTAGACTTTTCAACAAAAAATGATGAACTTTCATTTACAAATAGTTGCATTTTTTAGGGAGGTGGGTGCAAATTTCAAAAAACCACACCTAATTTCTGGATGACCCCTTCTGTATATATTTATCTATCATTATTTCGTGAATTTTTTATTATAAGTTGTACCAGGCACTACTCATATTGTTTTGTTTAACTTTTATTTTTCATTGATTAGCAGATTCAAAAATATCTTACTTGAAAAATGGTTTTGACGACGTAGTCACGTATCATAGTACCATACAAACAATTTTTTTTAAATCGTTGACCTAACCTTTCATCCAAAAGGTTTCACGTAATTTACGCATGCTCCCCAAGCTGCTCAATAAATTAGCATGTGACACCTCCAATATAAAAAATTTCTATATGGTTCAACTTTATACAGAGTGCGGCACACAAAACTTGCTGATTTGTTTTTGGCGCCAAGCGGCTAGGAGTGGTCGGTTGAGGGTGGGGAGGGTCTCATTTAGTAGGAGACGTCCTGAATTTTCATTTCCCTAAAGGTGGGCGCACAAGAAAATCCGTTGCAGTGCGCTGGAGACGTCTCACGGACGCGCTGCCCGCGCTCGACACATAGCGCCAACCAATCGCGTGCAGCCTGCCGTGCTGCTACGGTCCGTGGCAGCACTTACTCAAGTGCGTTGCGAACCAGTGTACGTAGCGACATGCTTGTGTTCGTCACCGCTCTGACTGCAGCAGCACGACAGGTTGCACGCGATTGGTTGGCGTTATGAGTTCGTGCGCGGACGGCACGTCCGTGAGACGTGCCCAGCGCACTGCAACAGATTTTCTTGTGCGAACACCTTAACAGTCAGTCGACATCATGCATTGAACGAAGGAACAGCGCGCATTTGCCTGCGAGGCTTACTTTTCCAACGGTCGTTCCATCCTCGCCACTCTACGTGCCTTCCGTATTCGCATCAACATTCATCCTGCAGGTCACGTTCCTGACCGGCAGTTGCGTTGTTCAAACCAGAATGTTTCCATTCACGGAACAATCGACTGTCGGCCAGGAAAGGGACCTGCAGGATGAATTTGGAACCGAGTACGGAAGGCACGTTGAGTGGCGATTATGGAACGACCGTTGGAAAAGTAAGCCTCGCAGGCAAATGCGTGCTGCTCCTTTGTCCAATGCATGCTGTCGACTGACTATTGGGTAAACGAAACTTCAGGACGTCCCCTACTGAATGAGACCTCCTCCGCCATCATCCGGCCACTCCTCGCCGCTTGGTGCCAAAAACAACTCAACAAGGTCCTGTGCCGCACTCTGTACATTTCTATTGTATTTTTACAGAATTAAGTGATGGCGATGTGAGGTATTTATGGCTCGGTAACCGGCTCCTTGGAAGAGCCAATTTCAGGGATCTATTTGTTATGCCATACTTTCACAAAGGGGGACTTCTTGAATACAAGAAGCCAAAAAAAACGGATGATCCTACTGGAAAATTGAGACCTAAGGTCGTTTCCGACGAAAAATGGCTAGAACATATGAAAACCTTTTCTGAGCAAAACAATGTAGGTACACCAGAGTGGTTCTTATTTACACTTGTTGTTATTTTTTGTTTAGAATTTCTCTCCTTTCCCCATCCAGTTTTGTTGGAATGACCAAAAAAATAATCTCCTTGAAATTTGAGCCAATAGAGATATTGCATGAAATGAGACAGACATATCTTTAGAAACTTGAAGCAGTGAATCACGTTACGGAAAAAATACATTTTTTTAGGTTTCTCATACTTGAAAAAAATCATTTATAGCTTAAGTATATTTGGTGAAATTCAAACAGGTGTGACGTCACCAAGATATACAACTGGAAACCAATCAGACGACTTTAGTCGCCATGTTACTTCTGAAAATGCTGACCAATCAGATTTCGCGGCCGACGCGGCTTTCTACGTGACAGCTGATCCACCTGATTGTCTAAACTAACCTATAAATGCCTAAAGACGAAAAATCGAATATAAAAGCCGACTCAAGCGGAAAAACAGCTTTTTGTAAATCTAAACGCTATATTTTACAAATAATTCCGTGTTTCACTATATTGTTCAGAATTCATTGGAGAATAAGAATCAATCATAAATTTTGAGAGTTAATGACTTTGAGCCACTCTTATGGGTTCCCAAAGAAAACCCCTACTTTTCAGCCTATTCTCTTAAAAAAACATTAATTGAAAACCTGAAATAATAATTTTTTACAGTTACCCTGGATATATGATAGCGCTGAATCGAAGGTTCGTGATTTTTCTCGGAGCGCTTCTAATGGGCATTATCACGGCGCTCCTTCTGGTTCTGAGAGGACTGTACGTGGGGGTAGAAACTTCTTCGCTAACCTGGGGGAATTACCATATGGGCATTCTTACGGCGCTGCTTCTAATTCTGAGGGCACTATGCATGTGGATGAAAACTTCTTCGCTAACCAGGGGGGATTACCATATGGGCATTCTTATGGCGCTGCTTCTAATTCTGAGAGGACTGTGCGTGGGGGTAACAACTTCTTCGCTATTCAGGGGCAATCACCATTTGATATGTCCCGACTTAATTTGAATGTCGCAACTCATTCATCACCACCTGGTCCTCCAGTTGTTTCTCGTCGACGTCCAGGTACATCCAGGTTGAATAGTGAAGAGGTACGAAATATCCGCCGTCGGATAGATAACGGGTTCTAGTGTTAAACTAGACTATTATGCGCGGGCTTATGGAAGCCAAAATATTTACATACAGCAATGTTGTATATTATTCATCAAAATAAATTTGATTGAAATATTTTCATTTGTATCACTTAAATTTTCCCTTTATATTAAGTCTCTTGTAATATGTGACATAATGCAATAAATGTATTCAATTTTGGTTCGTATTATCATACTTTTAATACTTTGAAATAGGTAACTTTATTGCTTTAAGATTCATCTTTCTGGTTTAAAATTGATGTACTTTGGTGAACAATTTTTCGGTTTGTTTCTACCCGAAACATGATCTATTTTGGTCGGAAATTCATCTTGAAAATTTGCCACTTTTAAAAGAAAATTCCTGTTTCCAGTTGAAAATGTAACTATTCTATTGGTTGCTAGAAATTTATCTATTTCCGTTGCAAATTCAACTATTTAGTTAACATTTTGTATTTTTAGGTAGGAAATTTATCTTCTTAGTTGAAAATTCATGCTGCTGGTTGAAGATTCCACTGTTTGGTCAGACTCGGTGGTTGGGCGTGTTTTGCAAATAAGGAAGGTTCAAAAGTCAGCAAAACAACAATTCAGCATTTATAAAAAATATAACTTATAATTTATTTGGCGAGTGTTCATTAAAAATTTCATTTGATGAGGAGCTTGGCTTGACAATTGGCCATATTTCAGGTTTCGACCATGTTAATTCAGAAGTCCAGTCATGGGTAAAATCCCACTTCAAAACTGACTATGGCCTAACCTCACTAAATTAGTAATGATCCATGACCAGTCATAGCCTAATTTATTCGATTAGTGATAGCCAAACTCAAATCTCTAGCTAAACTCAACAATATTACAAATTATCACATAACCTAGACCACCGAATCTCAACACTATTCAATTGGGGCACATCTTTATGTCGTTAACAAAAACTTGGAGCAAATCTCGCCGGGCGCTCAGTTTCGTAAAATTGTACAGTTCTAAGTTAACAAATGAAAGGGGGCTCACTCATGATTAAAATTGGGTTTCGAGATAAAACTCAACATGGGGCTCCATAACGTGACTATATAAAAATCATTTGAAATGCTCAACGGGGTCACGGTTCAAGGGTCTTATATAATAGGGCAACACTCGACTGGGGGCTCAGTTCACAGGTCATAAAAAGGAATTCACCATTGGGGAGACATAAAAAAATAGTATCATAATCACTTATAATGAATCACAATAAATCACCAATAAAATGAATAGGAAGGCCCAGTCAAAGGTGCTCCACCTCGACCACGAGTGACGCCATTTTCTGAACAGTAATGAACATTCTTGAAATTATTAAAACTGATACACTGGGGCCACGAGTCGAGCGTAGTCTCTTTTACTTATCAAACTTGAGTTGACCTTACCCGTGGGGTTCTGGAGCGATGTGGATGAACTTCCTTGGGGATGAGGAGTCGTTAAATGCATCTCGGCTCATTTTTCCAGCAAGCTACTTGACCATGGACACTTGATGAACACGTTCGAAAAATACTGAGTGACTCGACATGGCTGCGGTCGGCAGAGAAGAACGAGCGTAGCGGCGACGCGACACTACGAGACTCGGTCTTGGCGTTCCTTCTCCTCCTTCTTTCCGGCGTTCCTATTGGTGGTGAGGCCGCTACGGAGACGGGGTGTTGGGTTTACATTCCAGGGCCTTATGAATACGTGGAGCTCGCTACCCTGTTATTTTCGGTTTCATCCTTCCTTTCTTCCATTCTCGCCAGAATTGATCCAGTGTTGTTATTTTTTTGTCCTTACTCTCCAATCCACACATTTGATCACCTCCTGGAGCCCGAAATTACCCTGGCTGATCAGAGCAGGATTTGGTTCGGTACCAATTGGTATCAGCCGACGTGAAGAGGGCGTTCCTTCTCCTCCTTCTTTCCGGCGTTTCTATTGGTAGTGAGGCCGCTGCGGAGATGGGGTGCTGGGTTTACATTCCAGGGCCTTATGAATACGAGGAACTCGCTACCCTGTTATTTTCGGTTTTCATCCTTCCTTTCTTCCATTATCGCTAGAATTGATCCAGTGTTGTTATTTCTTTGTCCCTACTCTCCAATCCACCCCCTTAATCACCTCCTGGAGCCCGAAATTACCCTGGCTGATTAGAGCAGGATTCGGTTCGGTACCAATTGGTATCAGCCGACGTGAGCAGGGCATTGTGCATTGAGATTCCCTAGTCATTTAGGGAATTAACGAAGAAATTTCTCATCGTGAAGTTTCCAAAAAGGTTCTACGCCAGGTAGATGAGTCGTTCCAGATTTTTCGTAACTTGCAGCATTACTCCCAATCTGGCCGACATCTTAACATGAATCCTTGTAGATAGGTTCCACAGCTCCTTTGAGTCGGGCAGACGATAGTAGATAGAAAAGGCGGGAGAATTCGAACGTGACCTTGATAAATGCTGCCAGTGTGATAGCCGATTGTCAGGTGTATCAATCAATGAAGTTTGAACAGGGTCTATAATTGACTCTCCTATTAAGAAATGGGATGGGGTTCAAGGAATGAGATCACGAGGATCAGGAGGGTTAGGGCATCGCATAACATTTCGTAAAAGTCAAGGTTCCGCCCTTGGTAACTGTATAAAAGTGTTTTTTTTTTCATCAACTTTTTTTTATTTATTTTCAAAAATTCGTACATCTCTCGATATTCTCGTGCTGCGCCAATAAAAGTTGCTCCATTATCTTAATGTAATTTGCCGCAGTTACTCCTTCTGCAAATGCAACGTGCTAAAGCTGCTAAAAAGCTTCAGTCAAGTCAGTCACCAGTTCAAGATGAACAGCTTTAACATTGAGACAGAGGAAGACAGAAACATATTCATTTGATACTCTGCCTCTTCATCTACTTTTCTTAATGAGAAGAGATACTGCATAGTCAACTCTGGTTTTGGCAAATGCTCGAAGGTTTTCGGAGAGACCGGTGTCTGGCCATAACGGCGTCGACCACTGCGTAGTCGGTACGGTGCTGCGAAAGTTGAGTGGTACTAGCCGCTCTGGTCAGACGTTGCATGAATAGCCTAGCAGTGAGACTCTGATATATTTAATTGATATTATAAGGTAATAATTAAATTAGACTTGTTAGGTACAATGTATTAAGTATCACCTCAGAATTCATATTGTAAGATAAAATTTTAGCAAAAATTTAACATTTATCATTGGTTATAACAAATAATATAGAGAAATGTTCAAAATCAACAATTCTTCGTACAAAAATCCTTTCTCTCGCCAAAGTTATAATTTTCATGAATCCCTCAGTGTGCGGAGTGGGAAAAAAATATTTTTTTGGTTTAAAATAACGTACAGAACGCAAGTTTGATACAGATTTAGATTTGAAAAATGGGAAAATACAGCTGATTATATTTTCCAGTGAGTTTTTGAACGTTCTCTTTCATTCGGTTCGAAATTTTTGTTTATAGATAAATAAATATGACGAAAATAATGGTCATTTTCTCTTTCTCATCTTCCCATAATTCTATAATTCTTCTATAATTTTCAATAATTTCACGTTTTTTAATTGTGATACAAAAAATTTGGATTGAAACAATATAATAATGGAAAAATTTCTTCCAGAGATCATTCTCGTCCGGCGACGAAAGATACGAGGAGCTTCATTCTGTCCGGAGAAAGTTCAGGTTCAGCTGGATCATACTTAGGCTCTGCACGCGTCGGGTCCTGGGTCTGATTGGCCTATCGTTTTCAGCTCTTCTGGTTCGCGCGTGGCTTCTTGCCATTCCCTGTTATCAAGGGTTTCCGTTACAGACAATCAGTCACTTGAAAATAATCCAAAATGTCGTTTATTTCGGTCTTTGGCTGTTTTGGAAACAGCCACAACGCATTCTGGTCATTTTGAAATCGACCAAAACGCGTTGTGGTCGCTTATTTTGGTCTTGGCTGTTTCTTCGGTTTTTGGCCGTTTTCGGTCTTTGAGCCTAACATATATAAGAACAGCATAACCTGATACCTCTGTTTGATGTTAGCCCTAAAGAAGTGAACTGCAATGTTTAGGAAACGTTAGCAAGATTCGTAGTTTTGCAACTCATCATGGATTTTACAGTGTGGTAAAAAATATTTTGAAGATTTCGTTGCCAATACTAAGATAAAGGTAAGCTAAATATTCAGCTGAGATAAGAATTATATTTTTCTGTTATACGTTAAAATAATTGTATTTTCTGATTACGTAATTGAAACGTTTGCGGGCCGTTGCGCATCTCGATCAAAACAAAAGCTTTCTCTTTAATAATCGATCCAGATTTTCGATCAATTTTTCGCAACAAAATAGAAACAAAAACACAGACAACGAGGTGCGATCGAATTCGTATAAATATCGATGTGCACAGTCTTGAAGAAATTCAGATAATTAAAAATACATATGTGGTACTTTCATTCACAATGTCTTACGAGCAATAAATGCCGGCGAACCAACATTGCAAAAGGAAAAACTATTGTGGATTCTAATGGCTTTGGAATTAGTTTTTGGTGAGCCAGGTAACGAGCAAACCAATCCCAAAGAAAGCTCATTCATTTGCTACACACCTAGCTACAAATAAAAAAAAGAGAAGTCAAGTGTTATCTTATTTACGAACTACGACAATTTAATTATGCAAATAACTGGAATTACAGATACTTAGACTTGATTCTTCTAACTTGCTCTCCACTATTTAGAATGTATAATCTCATCAATGAAATCTTGAAATTAGATGAGAATCGAAACCTTGATGTTATTCAATTCTCTTTTCGAGTCTGTAAATGCAACGCATGATTATATCTTGCACATCAATTATTAAAATTATTGTAATAATTGATAAGTTTTGATTGAAACACCATGGCTAGACGTATATACGTTCGCTTGGCGAATATTTAGTTGAAGATAATTTTTTAGCACTGTAATTGGTCTAATCAACTGGTGAGCTTATGCATTTTTTCAAGTGAATAAATGAAATAAATCGCCTGAATGAGCCCTAAAAAAGGACTTTCTTTTACAGAGGCCCTGGGTACACACAAGTGCTAGAAAAGTGGTACAGGAGTACACTCAGAATCGATCTGTTCATCGAAGAAGTGGATATTCTTATGACCTTAATCATGTGTTTTCTCACAGCGCTCATTCTAGCTTTTTTGAGGGCACTATGCATGGGTCTAATCACTTCTCTTAAAATTTAGAACGTGATATGTCTCGACTCAAGTTAAGTTTCAAAACCCATAAAACATGACATCCTCCTCATGCTCGTCGACGTCTTATTCATTTTATTTGAATGAATGTTTGCACGAAGTTTTTTGTATTTGTATATTAACAAAAAAAGTTTTGTTTTATCTCATGAAAGTATCTGTGGAACCGATATAATAATAATTGAATGTAGTGGCAATTTTCGAAAATCCCTCTATAAACTTTCTATAACATCCGGCCAATCCGATCAATTCTTTGATATTTTCATGCGTTTGGGGAGTTGGAAATTTCATCACTTCTTCTATTTTTTCTGGATCTGGTTGAACGCCATTTTTGTCAATAATAGGGGAAAATAGAGAAAAATAGCAATAGGGGTAAAACGGGACCAAAATGAAAGATCCTCTGTGGTGTGCCACCATTTACTGGAAATTGTAGGAACTTCGTTCCGAGTAGTTCCCGCGATTTTCCATGTCAATTTGTTATAATTTTGTTGTTATATTCCAAGTCATGAGACTCATGGTTCTTTTTCGTGCCCCGTTACAATTTTGACTGATTCCGTCAAATTATTGTTGTTATCATTTGCGACAACCTTCAATTACATTCCCTTATTTTTGGCAGTAGTTGAATATTAGATTAATTATCGTCTGATTACTTTGTTGGGTGGGATAAGGGTGGAACTGGAAATCGGAATTATTTTGTAAATATTGTATATCCTGTGGAATTTGTTGTCTGTCTTGATTTTGTGAGATCCATGATCGACCCTGGGATTCCCATGAATCCCACAGTGGATTTTACGATCGAAATCAATTTTGTGGATGTTGGTATTGATTTTGATTTTGTGAACGTTCATGTTCATTTCAAAAAGGTTGGTATTGATTTTGTGGAGGTTGGTAAGGATTTTACGTTGGTATTGATTTTGAGGACGTTGAACGTTGAAGAACTATTTTGCTCCGGGACCAGATGGTATCAAGATCTTCCGTTGGAAGGAGTTTCCTTCAACACATCAGCATCTGGCCCGCATTTTCACCTCATATCTAACTTCGGAAAAGCCTAATCCGGACTTGTTGGCGAAACGACGCAAAGTGCTCCCCCTAGGATGGGCAGCTTTTCTGACTACAAGAATTACAGGCCAATAACTTGTTTGCACAGTCTGTGTAAGATCTTAACAGATTTCCGAAATAATAGGAATATTGAGACAATCGGAGCTCTTTGATGAGAGATGTACGAACAAGGCGGTTCAAAGAAAGGGGTGGCAGGATGTCGGGTGGACCAGCTAATCAATAGATGTGTCTAGAAAGACGCAGCATCCTACAAGCGGTTTTTGTCGATAGCCTGGATTTAGTACCAGGAAGCTTCCGATTCAACCTCTCAAAGACTCATCGTCTGTCTGTTGGAAAGCTCAAAGAGTTATCCGAAACATCGTGAGGTGCATAGAGAGATTGATGCTGCTAGCTTTGGAAACCCAGATTTACTATTTCATCTGGAAGACATCGTGTGATAACTAACAACATCACCTTTCAGAGAGGTGGCTTTCAGGGCGACACCATGAGCTCTCTTCTCTTTTGCCTCACATCATTGCCTCTATCTCGCGAATGCCGCCTTTTTCAAGGCTACGTGTGCGGCAAGAAAGGCCAAATCAAAAAAGCACATGAAAACAACTTGCGCGGAAAGCTGCTCGACATAAAGATGCACGGCATCTTTCAGAGAAATGAGAAGAACTGGTTGATGTTGTATGAGCTGATGTTTGCATTCCTCAAATCACCCGGATTGAAGTCGAGTACGAAGGGTTTCATTTTAGCGTGTCAAGATGGTGTCATTCCCACTTTAGCATAACTTCGAAACATTTTTAACCAAGACATTCCTGATGATAGTTCCAGAGCATATCATGCACACACCGAGCACCTAGGACATGTACTATCAAGTTGTACAACTCATGCAGGAACGAGGTACATCCAATAAAACAATGCGGCTTGTGCTTTATCATTATCTCCGTCATTATTATTGCATTAGCCCTGATACCGTTCCACCAAACTTTACTAAGATAATAGAGTCAATTATCGAAAATGATAAGTGCCGCACATGCTGTAACTTCATATTCTTTACAATTGTTTCTGCCACACATTCGAGGCCTAAGGTACTTTGCCTTGAATTGAAGATAAGGAAACGAAAGAAGTCGAATTACGAAGGAGACTATTCCAAACAAATATTTCTTCCAATCAAAAGAATGATTACAAATATCTTGCTTGTTTTCTTGAAATCCAGGTCAGTTTTTGTTCGAGTAATTTTTTGACAATTTTATTAGTTATCAGCGAAAAAATTTCTTGGAAGCAAGAAGAAATCTCCTGATTGAATGAAAATTTCTCTCCGTGAATTGTTATTGAAAAATTGCTATCTTTAAGCGGAAATCGTCTAGGCTTTCCATTTGTTGATGAGGAATCATCCATGCCAACCAGTGTCGTAATGTTCCCTAAACCTGTTGTAAAGTCTTTAGGAACTGAAGGTCAAACAATCAATAGGCAATGTTTTCGGATTAAAGCCAAGAGATGTCACATTTATTTTTTCACAATATAAAGTTATGAGTAAATTTATTTATTTGTCTCAAGCAATTAATTGATTTTCGTTTTCGAATTGTAAGGTAGCTCGACTAATCAAATTAGTAATTCTTTACAAATCTTCAGTCGCTCACTTTTCTCTAATCAAATCTGAAAAATTTCACTGGAAATTAGTTCATACTTATTCAAGGTAACGCTTATTCAAGGCAAAAAGTTTTTGTAAAGTTTGATAAATAATTCAATTTTTCTATGAAAAATGAGTTAAATACACAATCAAGAAACATTTTGAAAATCAATGACAGTACTCGGTGGAAAATTAGTAGTGAAAATCTATATAACTAATTTTGAGTAATCTGATCTTTAAAGATTGTAAGAAAATTCTTATTTTTCTTAACTTTGTTGAAACAATCAGAAGGCGATGTTTTCAACTCGGAACATGTTAGATCAGGCTTATAATTTCACAGTGCGACCTTCTTATTATTTGAATAGAGTTAAGAATGTAGCACAGTCGCGTTATCATATTTAACGTTTCTCTTTTTCACATTTTTTTATCATAACCCTATTCTAATTATTGTATAAAAGTCTAAGTGAATTTATTCATTTGTATCAAGCCATTAGTTGCTTTCCACTGTTCGAATTAGAAAATATCTTGAATAATTGAATTTTTCATTTTTCACTAATCTAAAAATAAAAATTTTCTGTATTAGAGGATATAACTTTGATCGATATTCTGGATTTCCATTTTCACAGTGTGTGTGAAAGGATTTCTCTTTGGATCAAACGTTACCATGTCCGTTGTTAATACAGATTCCTAGTAAAAATTGATTTGTATATAACATTTTGCAAAATAAAGCGTACTTCAGAAGAAGGATTCTTTCTCTGATCTCTCTAGCAGCTCAATGGTTAGAGCACCTGACCGGAAATCAGTTGATCTGGTGTTCGAATCCCAGCGGAGTGAAAGGAGAACATCTTTTTTCTAAAAAAAATTTAATTTAAACAATTTAAAAATTTTCAGAATTAATATATAAAAAAATTATTATGTTGATATAAAGAAAATGTAGTGAATTTTGTATACACAAATATATCTTGACAACGTTACGCCCCCCCCCCAAACGATCCGTAGTATTTTTCCTTCAAGTTTCAAGAATTTGCTAACATTGTACACAATATTGTCAAATAACTGAAGGCTTCAATATCACAAAATATATGACGCACATGAAAACGATTCAAGCAAACATTAGAAATTGTATGTACCTAATTCCGCTTTCCTTTCAACTGTTCACGATTGGAAAAAACTATATTACGGCTTCAGTATATAAGCCGGCAAACGCTGCAAATATTCATCCAGTCATTTGTTTCAATCTGCAAGAAATTCTTGACGAAATTGGCACTACTATTTTGGGATGCTAAGGACCGCCATTCCGACTCTGCTGATTACCTCAGTATTTTTCATTCACTCTGTTGGTGAGTGAAATACATCAGATAATTTAATGATTAATTTAAAATTCGTAATTAATTTTTATAGTAGGTTTTAGAGCAAGAAACCGCACGCGACATAATTTTTCCTTACATACTGTAACTCAATCTCATAACATAGTAGATTACTATTTAGTTCAGCATTCTGATGGGGAATGCAAACGCACACGTTATGTGTACCACTTGTTCCTGCCAAGACACACTCTTTCGGTCTCAATTCTGAAAACTTCAAAAATCCAATTTTTTCCTCAGTTTTATCCGGTTTCGGGTCAGGGAATGATAGAGATCCTTTCGAAATAATTAATTCTTTATCTTTACTAGCCACGCGATAAGAAGAATTGAAAACGGATTCAATGCTTCTAATTGTCCAACTGTTTGGCAAAATGGTTAAAATTGTAATTTGCTTCTTTTGCTTGATTCATCCGTTTCAAAATTTTCTTTCAAATGAGCTATAATTTCTTCATCTTTTTGAATAGGAATTTCATCAAAAAGTTTGCAGGATAACGTTTCACATACTCTTCTGAAAGCTGCTTTTATTTCTTAATTTTTAGCTGAATAAAATTGATCTCTTCTTCCCCGAGAATTCGCAAACAAGCATTTAAAGAGAGAAGATCTTTCTCTTTGTCTAGTTTTGAAAGTTCAGTGTCACTGTTACCAACCGGGACGGTTCCAATGTCGAAAACTCAATGAGATGCGGGGTGGACAAATTACAGACCACTTTGAATTTTGTCATTTTATAATTTCCTTTATATCACTGACATTGACAATCGTTTTCCCCTCCTTTTCCTAGGATTACTAGGTCCTCTCTGATCCCGATCTCCTTCATCCCTTCTCCCTTCATCATAGGTACACTTCGGGACCTACGGTCTCGTCACGCACTTTAGAGGCACACTTCGGGACTTCGGTCCCATCCCACCTCCAGAGGCACACTTCGAGACAAGCCTCCTTTTCGCGAATTCTGAAACAAAAGCGAATCGCAGTGAACATGGCGCAATATTTTTGAAAAATACTTGGGGGTATTTTTCTTCACTAATATGGGACTGCATACGCCGAGTTCCAGCCAAATCCTTTTCCAAGTGGAAAATTCTTGATCCGCTTGACATGGACTACACCACCTGTTCCTTCCAGGACAAGGTACGGTTATGGAAATATCCCAGATCTTTAGCCACTTTCGAAAAAAGGGATAGTAAGATCCTCGATACGGAGGGGTGCACATGATGCCAGTGTTTCAAGCGACGGAGATGAAGTAGGTTCAACAACAATTGCCTGAGTTTTGCCCGAGTTAAGAGTAAATCCATTCTTCCAGAGTCCGAGGATAACGCGACCGATATCCTCTTGAACTAGAACAAGTAATCTACTTGGTGAAGAAATTGGTCCCCATCAGTAAATTTTGAAATCGTCAGTAGATTTTTTGTAGCTGAAATTTTGAAGTCCACTTCAAAGCTCAAAGGTGAACAAATTGAAGAGGAGGTGTGCCAGAATGGAGCCCTGAGGAACCTTACACTATTTGATGACAGAGTTTGACACGTTAAAAGATTTCAACTTTTGTAGACGTAACTCATGGTTAAGCATATAAAAAGTCTTCGAAAAATCGAACAGAACAACAATCGTGATCTCCCTATTAGCCATTGCTAATTTGAGATCCGTCGTTACTTTAAGGGAAGCAGTAAGAGTATTATGTTTTGCCTGAGAACCTGATTGCATCGGGTCCACGCCCTCAGATATTTCCAGAAATTCGAAAAGTTGCAGGTGAACATTTTTTTCAAGTAGTTTGGACAGTGCCTAGAAAATAGAAATTGGCCGGAAGTCTTTCGGGGAAGCAGGTTTGGAAATTTTGGGAATTGGGCAAATAGCAGCCTTTTTCCAGATATCTGGGAAGATACCGACATGTAGGGAAGCATTATAAATATGTAAGAGAATAGGAAAGATAATTGGGAGGGCAAGTTTTATCATTCTTATTGATATTCTATCAGTTCGAATGATATTCGATTTGATTTCAAGTATTTTTTCCAAAAGTACTTCAGGTGTGATGTCATCGAAAAAGAAGTCAGAATCATTCAAAGTTGAATTAAAAGGGTTAGTGGAAGATGATGATAAGTCTGGAACTGGGAATGTGAAACAAGATTTTTAAAGGTCATTAGGCAGAAAATTACTATCTATAGATTCGAGCTTGGGCGGGGTTAGGTGTAAACATCTTAGCAGATGCCAAATGTCTTCTTTTTTGTCTCTATGGGTAATCTCATTATAACTGTACTGATTGAACGCATCTATAATCTTAGTTTGAACTAGGTTCCTGAGTTTACGAAATTGAGCTAGTATTATACTGTTTTTCGTTCTTTTTGCAAGTCCACGCTTGCCAGCATGTTCCCTCATCCGATTTTTAATTTCGGATGTGATCCAAGATTTCGGGCCAATCTATGTGTTGGTTTGGATTTTAGATTTTAGGAAAATTTGGAGGTAATGTTAATCAAGTCGTGGTTAGAGAAAAGATGGATAGCATGTTGTTCGTAGGAGACAACCTGATCAATACCTTCTACAATCATCAAGTAAATACGAGTACCGGAACGATCGGTATGGTGAGTGGAATAATGAGGTACAAT
Organism: Andricus quercusramuli; assembly: GCA_932178445.1. Classification (NCBI taxonomy): domain Eukaryota; kingdom Metazoa; phylum Arthropoda; class Insecta; order Hymenoptera; family Cynipidae; genus Andricus; species Andricus quercusramuli. The sequence continues at coordinate 249,708 of CAKNXH010000280.1, read as the reverse complement.
CTAGAGTCCCGAATAGAATACTAAAGATGGAAGTTATTTAGTATGATTGGAAATGGTATTTATGTTAGTGTTAAAATCTCCAGTTAGAACAATACTATTGAAGTCATGAAAAAGTGAAAAAATTGCTGAATCGAGCTGTATACCATAGGAGGCATTGGGTGGTTTATAGATAACTTCCATTAAAATACTGTCAGAAGTTGACTTAATCTCAACAAAGAGAAATTCAATCGTGGGATGAGTAGCCACTGGACTCACTCCAACTACAGTCCCGCCCCGTGTGGGGTTGCCGGTCCCCCATCGGGCGCCTCCCCAGGTTGCGGATAGGGGAACGCCTCCCAGATATGGGTGGTACCGGGGAAATCGAATACCCGGGGTGAACAAAAACCAGCTAGGGGAAGGAACCCCGAACAAGAAACCAGTTATGAGCCGGTACGACAAAAACACAATACCCCAAGGGAGTAGAACTCTCCCCGCCAGTTCCGATCGGGTGCAAGCCCCGGTGGCCGGTGCCGGTTCCATGGATTTGGGGGGGGGGGGCCGCCCAATCGTACTTTGAGAGGATCGTCTGCGAGGAGCTGGATGGTCCTTTGGACGTGACGAAGGAGGTGGAAGTACCGATGAACAAGATGGACATCGCAGAAATGGATGCCAAACTCTCGGAGACGTATGCACTCTTTGAAGAGTTACGAGGCACCATAAAAGAAAAGGTGTACTTCAGCAGCACAAAGGGGAATATGTGGCTGCCAATTAGGGATGGGCTGGAACGAGCGGAGCGGCTCATAAACGAACTGCGCGATCACTCTATGATAACCGAAGGGCTTCATAGGGATCTGATCGAGAACGTTGGACGAACTGCCAGAACGAGAGCCATGATCCGAAAGAAGAAGGCAAAGAAGAAGACAGACGAAAGCTGCACTCAGACTGGGGAAGCCGTGTCTGCTTCCGCTTCCCGTGATAGGAAGCGAGAGAGGGAGCCCACCCTGAGTCCAGTAGAGATGAGTCCTTCCAATACCTCACTGTAAATCGCCTCGATGTATCCAGGCGCCAGGGCCGCAGCAGTAACAGGGGCAGAAGAAACTATTGTCAGTGAAGGTTTAGCATCGTGATCCTTGCCGGCAGGGTCGATATCCGTACTGAAAATTAGCAGGGAGGTTTGATCTAATCCTAAGAAGATGTCGCTAGCATTCGCTGATGGTTGAAACCGAAGGGACTACCTATTGAAAAGTTTTCAGGCCATTGTAATATCGTTAAAAAAGAAAAAAAATTACAAACAGTCATATTCAGGACATGCGATGGGACGTAATTTTGGTAAACACGTTTAGTATAGAGAAAATTAATATGATGTCACGCTAAACTAATTTTGATTAGACATTGAGTCATACAGCTAGAGTCAAAGCACAAGCGAAAAGCTTAAAATTTAAAAACGAATCAGTTTAATGAGCATTCATAGATACAATGAGGTAAACAACACCCGATCAATGTTTTATTATCTCTGGATCTTTTTTGTTGATACATGAATTCTCTAAGTTATTACTATTTCTGAAATAAACATTCATAATAAATTTCTTGAGGAAACTTCTAATTCTGTCTGACAAACCTTGTAAATAAAGAAGAGTTAAACTCTTATCATTTTTATTTAGTTTATCTAACCATTTTAGCTTTTTATTATTACGAGAATTGCTATAAATATCTTGTTTTTTTTTTAATTATATCTTTTACAAGTGGTAATGGATGATTGTTAATAATCAAGATTTCTTTAATTTTGTTCATATTATTATTTTTAAATTGTACATCACTAAGTCTCATGCCTCTGTTAATTAAACTTTTGATTAGTCCTATTTTTCGTTCGAAGGCATGGTGTGAATTGTAATTCAAATATTAGCCAGAAAAATTCGATTTTTTATACCCATCCGTAAGAATTAGTCCATGATATTTTTTTATCACTGACAAAACAAAGTAGTTTTGAGTTTTGTTTACCTCAATCTGATAAGTGAATTGAACCGACTCATCAAAGCTGTTGAACATATCGACAAATTCCTGAATTTTTGTAGTTAGAGAGATTTAAAAGTGATAAGACTCTAGATTCTAAGTCTTCTAGTATAATATTAGATATGATTGGAGATAAAAAAGACCCCATTGGTCAACCTGATGTTTGTTTATAATAAAATATATTGGAAGAAAAAACTGTTTTGTTGAAAACTGTTCTGACAGCAACAAGTATTCAGCTTGTCGAGATTCTTGTTAAATTTCTATAAACCTTGAAAAATTGACTTGCGTACACTTCCATCTTCTACAGAATTTTCTTAAAACTAACCCTTAAAAATTAAAAGCCATCCACATCTTATCTCTAAGACCATTCGCTCTTATCGCCTTGTGTTCCTCGCTTCCCCTCGCCTCGCAGGCATGTCCCTAGTTTCTCGCTTTGCCATTCTCTTCTCCTCTACCTTACCCAACACCCCCTTCACCCATGCTACTGCCCTATCGTATTCCCTTTCATGCATCAATACCTCCATGCTTATCCCACTCCTTTCCACCTTCCCTCCATGAACTTCTTCCACAAATCCATTCCTAACACCCGTTTTAATTCCTCAACTAGCACTTCCTTTCTTCTCCACTCCGACCGCCTCCTGGAATCTCAACCTGTACCCCCTTGCAGCTTTGGCTCTATTCTATCCCATTCCTTTCTCTCTACCCACGTCTCTACCAGTCACATAATATCAAACTCCTGGATATACCTCCAGAGTTCCTCTTCTTTCTTCTATACCCCTGCCACGTTCCAGTACAGTATATTTACTACTCCTCCAACCTGCTTTACTCCCACCCCCTACTTCGTACGAAACAAATTCCCCTGCACTTCCTTCAACAACTGTCTCTCCTCGTCCCACACACACGTTTTCTCGTCTACTTTTATTTTCTGATACTCTACGTTCGCCGCTCTCCCTTCACTTTTCTCCCTTCTAGCCCTGTCGTTCAGCATTCTCTGCACATCCCTTTCCTTCCTCGTCCAATTGTGATCGATGAAAACCACCTTATCCTTAATCCTATTTTTATTTCGCATTACCCTCGACTTCTCTGCCCAGCTCTCCAATTCCACAACCACCACGACCTTCTCCTCTCTCCCCTCCAGCCTAACTTTCCCTACCTTTCCTGTCAATCATCATATGCTCTGTATCAGCGCTTCCACGCCCTCTCTATCTTCTCCGCTCATTAGCTTCAACCCTCTTATCGCAATATTGCTTCTCCTGTCTGCCTTCTTTTTTCTCTCTGTTCTCTACTCTATTGCCCTTATCCTTTTCCTATCCGCCCTCACCTCCTTTTCATTCTTACGCTCTCCCACTTTCTCGTCTAACATATTCCCTTTTTTCCGTCCTTTCCTTCTACACTCTTATCTCCACTCTCAGCTGCTTCTTTTTTTCTCCTTCCTTACCGACACTAGATTGCGCTTATAAACAGCTGTTTACAATCAAATCTGTTCGAAATTTGTTTCTTAGTGATGCACAGATTTTAAAATATATTGCATTCCACTTTATACATTTCTATTGTATTTTTACAGAATTAAGTTCACATGGATCTAGTAGCAGCGAAGTATATCCTGAATATATATACAGCATACGTGAAGTCCTTGATCCGGATGAGGATATTATAAAGCTGGATAAGTACATTATTTCAAAAGCAAAGAATGAGGTTGTTGTCCCATTCAAAATGGGAAACCAATATTATGTATATATGCGATGGAGAAACCCATATACTAATCAGCTAGGATACAAGCGTATGATGATTAGCGCTTCTACATTGCTAGAAGATTTGTCTACCCATGCTGTTCGAGAAAATGTACGTGCACTATATTGCATACTTTTTTAAAACGTTGAAATTTTATTCAGATGGTAATCTTCTGGAATGAAATGAAGTGAATATTAACATTTTGAGCCTTTTTGATCAGTTGACAAAGAAATTCTTGTAGACGTGAATCCATGTAACAATAATTTGAAACTGTAATTCAAAAATGATCTTCTATTTATGCAGTTATTATTTTTCACAATGTTAGAAAAACTATACAAGTTCCCAACTGTGTTGTATTTAGCGTGCAATGGTGACATTTATTGCTACCGATTAATCAGGGACAAAAAACAGATACAATACTATTTTTTATGCTGGTAAGAGGCATGAACATTTTTATTCATTCAAAAATTGTTCAGTAGCACTTACCTGTTTGTGCTCGCAATCCGAGCAGGTTGTGCTAGGATATTTAAAAATGTGGTTATATCGAAATTTATAGTTGGGCGACTTGTTAAGCTTAGAATCCAGAAATTAATTTGCAAAGGGGCCCAGCTTGAAGTTTTAGAATTGGAAATTTGGCACAACAATTGCATTAGGACCCGAAACTAAGAAAATGGATGTCCTAATTAATGAAATCGGAGTAACTTGTCTTATAAACTAAATAGTCAGCCCAACAAACCATTTTTCCAGTATATTTAAAATTGTCGGCAACTTGATTGAAATCCGTGAAATCTAATAAAATCCGTAGAAATCATCTGAAATCTTCAAAATAGTATGAGATCTATAGAAATAATTTGAAATCCCTCGAAAATAAGATGAACTAAATTTATTCCATGAAGATCTCTAGAAATCATTTCAAATCTCTTAAAATTTGTGAAATCCCTTTAAAATATTTGAAATATTTGCTGGTCCAACAAATGCCTCAAATCTTGTGAAAGTCCTTGCAATTTTGGAATTTCGCTAGTTTCCTAATTTGGAAACTTTCAAAATTCCTTGACATCCCTGGGAATTTTCTGAATCTCTTGAGATTCCTTCTTCGAATTAAATTTCCTTTATTCCGTCAAGTTGTCTCGAAATCAGTTCGAATAGCTTAGAGCTTTCAATCTTCGTAAAATGTTATGAGGAATACTGTTGATGGACCAGATGGCAAGCCGGGGTTTTGTTGAGTTGGCTAAAAAATAAAGCTTTCATGCCTCCAAGACAGCCAATTATGAGAACTACAAGATGGACTCGTTTTTCGTCCTCCTTTGCCGAGATATTACCATCGGCTGGTGGAGAATGAAAAATTCCAAAAGATCTTACACTGATTATTCTCCGCAACGAACTTTTAGATCCGTATTGTGTCTCTGTATATACCTGTGGCAAGCATCCTTCGAGCATCCACTGAGAACATGTCCAAGTGTTTCTGGTTCTTGCTTGCACGCTCGGCAGTTGGTATCACCTACAGGTTCATTCATCATGCTCTCGCGGTAAACAAAAGTGTCTATGATGCCGTCTTGAAATGAACTAAATATTTCTCATCCTCATCACTCTGCTGAGATCCCACAAATGTTCTCATTTTAATCCCACCGGAGATTGTTATTCCTTAGTCTCATTTTAATAACCTGAATGAGCTCTGAACTGATACTTTTTTTACAGAAGCCCTGGGTAATTAATTCTGGTATACGAGTGATACGCCAGCACGATCGGATTCAACGACAAAGTGCGAGAATGGCTCAACAGACCGCTGTTCCAATGTTGCCAGATGCATATACGTCTGAGGCATACCAGGGCAATATATTTAACCCTTATTTTTCCAACACTGTGGAATGGCATTCTCAGGGTCCTTTTCATGGATACTCTTACGGCGCTCCTGCTGTGTCTTCTCCGGCTGCAATTCCTGGGTCTCAATTGCCCGCTGACCTCATGGATTTGGATAATGATATGTCTCGATTGAGTTTGCATGTTAATACCCGTACAGAGACTACTCCTGATCATCGTCGAGGTGCGCAAACTTCCAGGCTTGATACTGAAGTATTGCGAAGACAGCGCCGCCGTTTTCACTGAATATAATGTGACAATAAGTATCTACAGTAAATGAATGTGTCACAAAAATGAATGAAACGGTCTTAAACACAACTCGTATTAAAGAAATACTTGCTAATCATTCCTCTAACATGACACGCATTAAAGCTCATTTGATTTTGTAATCAGCCTTACCGAGATAGAGTAAGAAGTGAAGTGAAGCAAATTCACCTGAGGATCCAAAATTTTAGATAAAAATTGGCCTCTCTCATCGAAAATCCGTTTTTCTTTGCTGTAAAAAATACCAGTTTGAAATTATGTAGTATATCAGAAGATAGTAAAGTATGACCAAAATATATCTTAAAAATAATTTATCAATTGTAGAAACAATTAGTCATTTTGATTTTTATTCAGTGCCGATTATGAAGATTTGAGTCACAAATAGATAAAAAAAGGAATTCATTTTGTACCATTTTTTATTACTAATTTGAATGATATAATATGATATCTACCTCAACTTCCCATATTTGATTCGCACTTCATGCCGTAGCCCATTACAAAAATATCTACTAACGATTCGGCGGTTCAAACGCCTCTGGGCTTAGAATTCACTACTCGCGTTCCGAGACAACCGCTCGAATCCCCACTACTAAAAGGCATAATAAGTTAATTAATCTGGGTGCAACATAATAATATTTTTATTTTTACATCTCCACATCATCCCACGCTTGGAAATCTTGACATAGCCTAAAAAGAGTGACAGTCATCGATTTTATCTAAGCGTGTTCCACATTCTATTTAAATTCAATTTCTCTTGAGAAATGAAATGATTCTACTACAAGTAAGAAGATTTTGCTGGTCAAATAAATTTTTCCTTAATATTAATATGCCTAGCTGAACATCATTTAGATTTATTTCGACGAGACGTTAACATCATTCTTTATACATTCATTGCATATGAATTCTTATCGAAATTTCGTTGTTTCAACATATTTATATCATGATCATGCTTTGTCTAAATTTCCTATTTCGTGCTATGAGATTGAGTCGTTTTAGTTATTGAGAAATATTTTCTGAGATTGTGGCTCTTGCAGTCAGTCACCGTTAGCCACCATTAGCCACGGTTAGCCTTTGGGCTAACTCCCCAATGCAACAAATTATGTAATTACGACGCCAGTATCGCGCAGTGCCACACACAATAGGCCTCTCTCGCATGGAGGCCATGGTTCAGTTGGGAGTGGCAATAGGAACGAACCAAGGCGACGACCAGGCAATGACCCCGGACAAACGCGAGAACATCGATTTAAATGGTTGGACCTACTCAGGAGGGACCTCCTTACCTGTTGGCAAAGAAGCTCACCGGCGCGGCGCGGCGAGGATTCATGAAGAGGTTACATGACCGTTGGGTCAATATGCACCCGGAATATGCTTATAAAACGCCTCAGTATTTAAGAGATCAGGTATCCTTCTTGCGGACGAACGGATATGAAGCTCTTCATCAACAAGAAGAGGAGCAACGTCCTCCAGCGAACATTCAACCCGTTCCAGCAAGACCACATTTGCAGATAGGCGATAATGCAAACATGAGAAGTAGGAGATCTATCCGCCAAAAAGTCTTCCCCAGGATGGACAAATTAGCTGAAGCTAATACTGCTCTGCACGATTTGCTCCTCGAAGATGTTTATCTGTGGAATCTGAACTGTGTAGTTTACGAGAAGGCGGTCTCCTTGCTTAGCGGCAATAGAAGTAACGATACTTCAGTACGTCTGAGTAAGATTCGCTTTAAGACAGCTTTAAGACAAACCTGTAAGACAGCTTTAGTTCAAAATTGAAACGGCGAGACGGCATACATCAAATGTTCAGTGCTTGATTAGCTACATAACATCAAATAAGAAGTTCACTCCAAAAGTAAGGGCACTTGCTCGAAACTTAAGGGAAGCAAATCACACGCTGAACAAATGTAAACTGTTGACCATCAAGCAGCACTATACGCAAAAAATGAGATTTCTTTCAAAAGCGAAACAGCGTCATGAACGGCGAGTTAAGTGGATTCAGGAAAATTCCACCTTTTCTACTCATCCTTCCCGTCTGTTCAATAAAGCGTCACGTGCCGATGAAAATCCGCCAAGTCGAGAAGAGATTCAAGTCTTCTGGGAGCAAGTATATGGAGATACTTATCAGCTAAATGAAAACGCTTCTGATATATCACTCTTTCGTAACTTTTGCCAAAGGGAAAGGTTACAAGATGCAGAAGAATAATATTTTATAATAATTACAATAATTACTACTGAAGAAGTGAAGAAAGTTATCGCTAGAACTAAGAACTGTTCTGCGCCAGGGCCTTATAAAATCAAAAACTTTTGATGGAAGGAGTTTACTACTACGCACTAACATCCAGCTCGTATATTCACTACTTTCTTAAACGGAGAACAACCCGTCCCGCAGTGGCTAGTCGAAGGACGTACGGTATTGATCTCTAAGACCCGAGATTTGTCAAGTCCGAAGAACTGCAGGCCCATAGCTTGTTTAGACACCAGCTGCAAGCTATTCACTGGAATCCTCAAAGAGAGGATATTAACATCTATCGAGCAGGTATGGAGTGTAATAGTTGAACAACATGGATGCAAGAGAGGACATCATTGAACTTTCCCCAACCTGTCTGGTCCGTGCGAGAGACACCGATATTGAAATCTCCTGCACATAATAATATAGTCCGCTGCACACTCGCACGAATCAGCAAATCCTCCAAGTCGTTGTCCCAAACAGCACTCGGCTTAGGACTCCTGTAGACAGCTACGACGCCAATTTTTTTTTTCAACGTGTATCATTACTGCGCAGTAGTCTACAGAGATGTCCTCTGTCAAACACCCCCTGAGAGGCATCGATTCATCGACCAACAAGTCGAACCGCAGATCGTCTCTAATATAGATAAGTACGCCTCCCCCTCTACGAGCAACAAGGCTCCTTTGGTCCGTTCGTATCTAATTGAAGCCCTTAATCGCCACCGCTAAACTGGGAATTTCTTTATGGAGCCACGAGGCGGAGATAGTTATATTATCTAAATTATGTAGGTAAATAAGTCTATAATATAATTAAGCTTACGTAAAGGAGATCTGGAATTAATATGTGCTACACGTAATGATCGTAAATTAGAATTATTAGCTGACGTTTGGTTAAGACCCGGAGGTGAGACATCGAAAACAGTGACCGAAGAACTGAGAGGATTAACAGAGAAAGACATCGGTACCAAAGGGGGCCCCAAACTAATACTACTTGAGTCGCACGAGTTGCTGAAATATAAACTCAAGGAGTTGAAGCCAGATAGAGTGTTCAACATATCAGTGGTATCTGGATGTCTTATTTGGCTGGTTCAAGAAGGCAAGTCAGGACTGGGCTGATGTCGATGCTGAACTAAGGTTAGTTTTCGAAAAGATTCAAGGTCCGCACCCTCTGGTACCCTCATTGGTTTAAATGAAGCATTCTTTACGTTTCTGATCCAGACTGATTTCCTTAAGATCCATGCCTTGCCGTCGAGCTTTGCATAACGTATATTTTCTTTAAATTACTTCAGGCGTAAGTAGCAATCCATTGATTGGTTTTGGTTTACATATACTGTTCCTTCCTCCAAGCTAGAATCAATTTCGTGGACCGCTAGTGATTTCTTTCTTTCACTTTGGTGGAGATCAGGCCTGAGTGAGCCCTAGCATTAGAGAGCCGAGCGATTATATTGGTTTCGGCTGAATCTGACCTTTGGATGGAATGCGAAAGACATCTTCAGTGTCCCCCTTAAGTAGTTTGGAGCCGGTAAAAACACCAATTTTTCTCTACAATACTCGTGAGTTCTTCGTGAGCAGACATTGGAAAACCCGTAATAATTACCTCTCTGTGTCTGATCGCATCTCCCAAGCGAGTAATCCTTTCTCCATATATAACTTTGATATCTTCGATGGCTGTTTTCTGAGCGGAATTATCTTCAGCTAGCTGCTTTTGTGAAGTTTCAACTTTGGAGATTGTGGAACACACTTACTCAATTTTGCTCAGAAGATTATAGTTTTGAACGGTGATGGATTGGAGTTGAACCAAAACAGAAGCCGAATCAGCACTTTGCATTTTCAAGGTTTCACTTGTTCTCGCTCCAATTGATTCCGCTTTATCGAGGCGGTCGCAGATAAGATTCAGTTTGGCTAGGATAATCACAGAAACATGATCAGAATCAGCAAGAGGTTGGCTACTGAGGATTTGAGCAGCAGGTTCTTGATGAAGAATTTGTTATGTTGCATTTTTAGGGCGGGCTACGCGAGGGACGTATCCTATTTCCTTTGAGCTCAACAGGGAATTGTGGCTGCTAAGTAGAGTATCATACGAGAAAGCATTGCGGTTGGGAGTTTCCAGAGAGTGAGAGGCAGAGGCCCCTTCGCCAAGAATAACATCATTCGTGAAAAAAAGAAGAGACTTTGGAAGCCTTGTCAGCGAAGCTGAAGCTGGAGTGGCAATGTCTGCAGATCGTAAGGACTTTTTCCTTGTGAGGGTCACAAAAAATACACGCAGTTTATTTTATAATCGAATTAGCTGTCAATAAGTGCAGAACATGATGAATTTATGAAAAAACAGAAGGAAAGATTTTTTTAAATATAGGGAAGAAAGGGCAAACAATTTGAGGCTTGTATTACATCCATTGGATCATAGTTATTTTGAAAATAGAATAAGAAAAATATAACCTAGAGACAGGAAAATAAAAGCGAATCTAGAAATAGAAAGTCGCTTCAGTTTGATTTAACGGAATATTTGCAAGAACCATTTACAAGATACCGATGACAGTGAAACAATAGAGGACAGAATTGACTCAATACAAAACAGATGACGTAGACTCTCAGCAAGTACCAGTTCAAACAGACCTTTCTAGAATTCACATTAACAATACAGATACAGATAAAAATCCGATAACCAAATAAATGTTGAAACGATTCCAGCTATCTATTTCCTTTCGGCATGATACAAACGCCTTTTCAAATTATGGGTAATGATGAACATTTTTTAGAAAAAATAAGACAAAGAATTGATTTTTATAAGCAAAAACGAAGCCTAGACATTCACTCATACGTGACAGAAATTAGGAACTTTTTGAGCAATGAGAAGGCTCAGGTAAAGAATGGGAATCTCAGCTGGTAATGGTAACGGGGATAAAGATAATTAGGAAAATAATAAAGATTTAAGGGGAAATAAAAATAGCCTAGGATAATCAAAACGGAAACCAAAGCCAAAATAAACGAGGTAAAAATCTGTACGAAAATCGATTTTCATTTTCACCAATGCTTCAAGAAATGACATTAGGCTTAATTCAATGTGAAAGTAACTTAATGAATCAAGAAAGAAAATATTCGAAATAGAAAATTGCCCGAATTTTACAAATACTAATTCAGATCGCATTGATCCCTTGCCATTTCAAGATTGTAAAAAATCCTCATTTCTTAGACTTGGTTCAAACAATCAGAAGGTTTTTTGGAATAAACTAATTTCAAACGTTTATAATCGCACA
>CAKNXH010000280.1:201347-238291 GCA_932178445.1 Andricus quercusramuli | reverse complement strand
TAAAATGCATGTATTTTGTTGGAAATAAAATTTTTTTTAGTTGAAGATTCATCATTTTAGTCGAAAATTCACTTAAACTATTACATTTTTTGTTGAAAATTTACGTTTTTGAATAGAAATATGATCTTTTTCGTTAAAAAATATTCTGTTTAGTAGAAAATTCAACTATTCTATTTTCTTGTTAAGAATTCATTTCGTTTATTAAAAAAAAAACCTGTTTAGTTGAAAATTCGTTTTTTTTATTAAAAAAAAATTCATCTTTCTTTTGATTGAAAATTCATCATTGTGGTTAAAAAACACTTTCTTTCGTTGAAAATTCGTTTATTTTTTAAAAATTAATTTTTTTAAACTGAAGATATAACTATTCTATTTTCAGTTAAAAATTTATATTTTTGGTTGAAAATCAATCAATTCTGCTGAAAACTCGCTTTTTGCAATTTACTTTCCTAACTGCAAATTGAAATATGTATTATATTTTTCGTTTGTAAATTTATCTATTTTAGTTTTATATTGAATTATTTTGTTGAGAATTCATTTCTTTTTAATTGATTTTTCGTATCAATTTTTTTTTTTGTTGATGAAGATGAATTTTTTACCAAAAATACATGAGTTTTTGACTGAAAATGATCAATTTGTAACAAAAACAAAAAAAAATTGGGAAAAAAGTAAAATTGTTACCCAAAAATATAATACTTTAATTTGAAATATAGAAGTGAATTTTCAACCAAACAGGTGAATTTTTGACCAAGAATTTTGAATTTCTATCAAAAAAGATAAATTTTCGATAGAAAATAGAATAGTTCCATTTTTAGTTGAGAAAATAGATTTTCTTAATTTAAAAATCTCATTTTCAACAAAATAGTTTAATTTTAGACTAAAATGATGAATCTTTGACCAGAAAATTAATTTTTAACCCAATAGTAAAATTTTCAGTAAAAGAGGTAAATTTTCTAACAAAAAAGACAATTTTTCAACAAATTACACGAATTTTTAACTGAAACGAAATCAAGTAAAAACAGATCATTGAAAATTTCTACCAAAAAAAACGAGCTTTCCACAAAATAATTCAATTTTCAGCGAAAGAAATGAATTTTTAACTTAAAATAGAATACTCAAATTTTTAGTGGAAAAATACATTTTCAACGGAATGGAATAAATTTTTAACAAAATATTTAAATTTTTAACCACACAGATGGATTTTTAATCCATTTTCGGATGAAAAAATAGATTCAATAGCAAAAGAAATATTTGCATGAATAGATAAATTTTGTACAAAACAAAACACTATGAGATGTCGCACTGACTGGGAAATAATTAATTAATCTTTTTGAATATTCTCCTAGACTTAATTTTTTCAAATGAAAAATCATTTTGAATTTTGCTAGGAATCTTAAGAAAAAGTTGCTATTCTTATGAAAGCTTTCACAATTCTTGGAATAATTTTAAGTACCTCTTGAAATTACTTCAATTTTTTCTGAACTAATAAGTGTTCAATTACACACACATAAACGCCTATTTATTTATTTATCTATTTATAATACATTCTGCATATCCGAATTGTTTTTTTTGCATCATTCGAAATACAAATTTTGTTTTGGTTAACCTAGCCTAAAAATTAAATTATATATTAGAATAGTTATAATATTACAATTCAATGCCTAATTATTCAAGCATTTTTGTATACGGAAATATATCTTGACAGCGCAAATTAGCGCTGTCAAGCTTAAGCGCCACTTTGTAGTGTGGCGTAGTTAAAATTTTCACCAGTTCAAGATTCAGGTTTTTCTTCACCTCAAGGTTTGGGAAGAGCCTTGGTGACTTCTCTCTCTTCCTTCGTGAACATTATCGGGCGGGTGGTGGGGATACGGTTATGGGCAACCAAGGTTCTTCATAACTTTGATCCCGCCTAAATACTCCTTCAATTCTCAAGAATAGCCAAACATTTTACGCAATATTGACAAATAACTCTAGGCTTCCTTATCACCCAATATTCCACGCACACGAAAAAAATTCACACAAACACTGAAAATGTTGTTTACTGTACAGCGTGTCCCTTTCCTGTATTCACGATGATGTAGCAACAACTAGATCATAGCTTCAGTTTATAAGCGGGGAAACGCGGCGAATATTTCTCTCGTCCGTTTCAATCTACAAGAAATTCTTTGAAACATTGGCACCACCATTTTGGGATGTTAAGGACCGCCATTCCGACTCTGCTGATCACATCAGTATTTCTTATTCACTCTGTTGGTGAGTACAATACATCAGATAATTTGATAATTAAAAAATTTTTATTTGCGACATAATTTTTCCGTTTGGGGGCCGTACTTAAATAACGTAACGGAGTATAGGCCCTCTCCAATACCCCCCCCCACCCACTGTAACGAACCGTAACAAAATATTAATGGGCGATGGTCAATTCCGCCTTGAGTACCTGCGAACGGTTCCCCCACTACACGGCCTCCCCGCACTACACGGCTCCCCCGCACTACACGGCTTTCCCGCACTACACGGCTTTCCCGCACTACACGGCTCCCCCGCACTACACGGCTTCCCCTCACTCAGCCGAACTGCTGCCGCCGAGCCTGGTCAGCGGGAGTCTTTTGTACCTAATGAGGACTAAAATACGGAATATAACATTTTTTCAATTTAGCACTTGGTAATTGATAATTATAATATTCGAAATCTGCTAATTATAACGATTCCGACGATAAGTTATTTGATTAAAAAAATTGAAAATTAGAGAAGAAATGTTTAAGTTTATGTGAAATCTTATGAAGAAAATTTTCAGTATTTTTATCAAATCCACTGCAGTAGCTTTAATTTATTGGTTGGCTGAAATATGGCCATATTTGAAAACTTATTAACGATCATCATAAATTTAGTTTATTTCTCAAACAATCGCATTCTTCTTAAACAATTTGCTTATGAAACTTAATTAAAACTACTATTTTAACACATAAAAAGCATAATATGGAGACCATCTGAACAATGTTGTTTTTTGAATCTAACTTTAAAAATTTTTAACAGAGATCAAAACGGAGAATTGAATTTGCTCAAGTGTCGAAAACAAGTTAAAAACTGAATTCGGCAAATTTTAAAAATAATTATTCTTCCTTTGAAAAATAATACGCTTGATATGATTGTCTCCAGATGTTTGACGTTTTACTACTGGCACTCCTGTTTCCTTTTTATTAACTTAAGCCTCAACCAAAACAGACTAATTTTCAATCCAAAAAAAGGAATTTTTATGAAGAGTTGACTTTTTAACCAAGAAAGATTTTTCAGTCGATAATGAAAAAAAGTAGGACCCAAAATGTTTAATAATTCAACACTCAAGAATCAATCGCAAAATGCATAATTTTTTTAAATTACATAATTTTAGGCAATTTTAAGCTAGAAACATTGATTGATACATCGAAATTTGTTTTAAGTCGTTTTTGATATTCGCTTAAAAATTTGTTTCAAAAAATCATGAAAAAATTTTCCAGCAATCCAATGAAATTTTGTTTATTTATCATCTTGGAACTTGAATTCTTTCTATAATTTATTTAAAATCCGGCAAAACCAAAAAATGGCTTCAAAACCTTCCAGATTCTATTTCGAAATTAAAAAAAACAAATTTGAAATTCATTTTTAATTTTCCAAGGAATTTGTTCAATTAGTATTCATTATTCAAAAATTTCTTTCATCTTCTTAAAAAATCTCTGGAAATTATTCAAAAGAAATAAAAGATTATTGTAAATTACTCCAGCAAAGTTAAGAAATTTTTCTATTTTCTCAAAACCTTTAAAGAACGTTAAACAGCTTCAAAATTTTATTTCGAAATCTTCGAAAATCTAAATTTAGTTTTTTATTTTTTGGAATCTTTTCCAGTTTTGAATCAAGCTTAGATCTTCCCAGAACTTCTAAATGTATCTTAAACTTTCTCGAATTCTTTCCAAATTAATAATTCCCTAAACATTTTTTCAGTTTTTAATGCAAATCACTTTTTTTTTGAAAATTAATTATTTTCGACCATAAATTCAACTATCCATGTTTGGTGCAATTTTAAACAAAGTAATTGAGTTGTCCACAAAATCATTGAATTTTAAACCTAAAAACATCAAAAAAGTGCAATAGTTGATGAAGATTTTTCAATCATGAAGAAAAATTTTCACCTAAAATTTTGAATCTTCAAGGCAAAAGACAAGTTTTCTGTGTGAAAATTGAATTTTCAATAATAAAATGTGAATTTTCGACAGAAAAATTAATTTTCAACAAAAGTAGGTCAATTTTCAACCAAAGGTTTTCAACCTCCTTTCAAAGAAAAAAAAATCAACAAAGTAGTTTAGCTTGTACCCACACAGTTTAATTTTCAGTTAAAACAGATCAATTTTTAAGAAAATGATTAAACTTTTAACCGAAAAGATGAATTTGTAGCTAAAAATAATGAATCTTTGACGAAAAAGTGATTTCTCAACAAAGTCGTTTAACAAAAAAATTAAAAATAAAATAATTAAATCCTCAAGCAAACAAAATTAATTTTCAAACAAATATTCGAATATTCATCCAAGAGATATTAAATTTCTACTCAAACAGATGAATTTTTAAATCTGAAAGACAAATTTAAAAAAGCTGAATTTTCATGAAAAAGAGATTTTTATTTGACTTTTCAATATTTAAATACGAGTCTTTAATAAGAAGTAAATTTTCTTTGAAGATACGGTTCTTTCAAAAAAATTTCAATTTTTTTCCAATTTTCAATTATTGTAAGGTACTGAATCAATTCATATTTAAGAACATTATTTTTTAAACAATTAATTTTTGTTATTAATAATATTATGGCCGCATAATGTTATAAATTGCGGTTTGTTCTGAAAATTTCCACTTTTTCTCAAATTTTCACTTGGAGTGAGTTAATATTTGATTGAATTTAGTACAAATTATTATTTAAACAAATTTTTATTGACAATTATGCCAGAAATTGGCGCTTCTTCTCTGATATTTTCAACTTTTTGTTTACTTTTCACTTGGACTGACTTAATAATAATTTGAAATCAGCAAAAATAATTGAATAAACAAATTATTATTATTTATATCTATCTTCTTCTTCATTAATGCTAGATATTTGTGGTTTCTTCTGAAATTTTTAACTTCAACGCACTTCTTACTTAGTTAAGTAATAAATAATACAAGTTAACAAATATAGTTGTTTAAATATTGACTCTGACTTTTCTCTCCACCGAGAAGAAAATTTAGATCAGATATCAAGTTCACAGATATCTGTTTTATTCTAGAAAATGTCATTCAAAGAAGAAACAGATTATTAAAAAAAGTATTCCCTTGATATGCCTTTTCTTGCCCTAATTCTATTCTCTCTCTCATTTTCGTAATATTACGGTCATGTTGCAGTTTCCATTTTTTGATCATTTCTTCATATGTGAGATTAGTCGATGGGGCAATTGTAAATGGGATATTGGGTTCCCTACCAAACATAGCCTCGAAAGGTGTTGTTCTCAGAGTTGTGTTTTTCATTGTATTTCTTGCGAAACTGATAAATTTTAAATTATCATCCCATTCATTATTATTTTCGGCCACTGACGTTTTAATTAAGTTTTTCAAAGTAGAGTTCATTCTCTCAATGTTACCGTTCGATTGAGGATGGAAGGCTGTTGTTTTTACATACTGAATTCTGAGGGCTTCTTCAAATTGCTGCATCAGTTCAGATAAGAAGTTTTGTCCTTGATCAGATAAAATAGTCTTAGGTGCTCCAAAAATATAAATATAGTGTTCTAGCAATCCGTCAATGATTGAACTTGTTGTTTCGTTCTGCAAAGGCAGCAGGACAGTATACCTTGTTAATCTATCTTGGATACTTAGAATGTATTTATTACCTTTCCGTGTTTCTGGTAAAGGTTCAAAGATGTCTAAGGCAATTTTATCATTGGGATTTGTTGGGATCGTTTTTGCTCGTTCTAAGGTATTCTTCTCTCCTAGGTGAGTCGAGTGAGCCTCTTTCATGATTTGCTCTTTTTCAGCTTTAGTAAGCTCTCGGGTTTCCGAAAAGCATAAATGGAATCCTGTATCTGGATAATAATTTGATAGGAATTGTACTAGTTCCTGAATTAGCTCTTTCTGTACAGGAGTGAATAAAGGGTCTCCAAATTGCAATCGCACTAAAGTCAATTTCTTGTCCCTAATATCATCTATAACCCCAGCTGAATGTTTTAACCAGTTTTCTTCGTCATATTTTGGCATACTTTCTTTAGCAATTTGTTTCCATAATTTTCCTACAGTATTTGGTTTAATTTGTACTCGATCGTTGGTGACGGGGTCTAATCGCCATTCTGTAAGTTCATTGTACCAGTTGACTTGGGGATTCTCAGAAGTTTCTTGCTACCCATCTTCCATGTCTTCTACATCAGAATCCATGAATGATTCTAGTTTTTCTCTGCTGAGTATCTTGACTTTTTCTTTTGGTTTTAGTGCTTTGATCTCGGTAATTTTGGGCTTTGTTACGAGTTCTGGTGTTTCTAACTGTCTAGAGATGGGTGTGCCTAAAATTTCGATTTCGGATAACTCCCTTTTTAGTTGGTCTATAAGGGCATCCTCAAAAGCATCTCGTGATAAATATTTTTCTCGGATGGGAAAAAGTCTTGATAGGCAGTCTGCGGCTTTATTTTCTTTTCCTTTCACGTATTGTAGTTCATATTTATATTCCTCAAGTCTTAACCTCCATCTCAATAATCGTGAACTGGGGTCTTTGACATTATGGAGCCATAATAGAGCTTGGCGGTCGGTTTGGATTCTGAAAGGATTTCCAAGTAAGTATTGTCTTAATCTTTTAACTGCCCAAACTATGGCTAGTAATTCCTTTTCGCTGGTGCTGTAGTCCTGTAGGTAGTGTCCTTTTGTGTTAACTTCTTTAAGGGTTTTGCTATAGCTGAGAAGTTTTTTTTATAAATTTTCTATAATATCCGGTGAGTCCCAAAAATGATTGAATTTGTTTGACGGTTTTAGGTTCTTCAAAATTTTTAACTGCTTCTATTTTGGCTAGGTTCGGTTTTACTCCTTCTGCTGTAATCAAATGTCCTAAGTATTCGAGCTCGGGTCTGAGATACTCACACTTGAAGGGTTCTAATTCTAGTTGGAGTTGTTGGATTCTTTCTAAAACAGTGACCAAATTTCTATTGTGTTCTTCCAGGGATTTCCCAAATATTACGATGTCATCAATATAGACGAAGCATTCTTTTCCTATGAGTCCTCTAAAAGCTTTGTCCATCATTCGCTGGAATGTAGCTGGAGCATTTTTGTGGCCAAAGGGCATTCTACTGTATTCGTAATGTCCTTGAGAGGTAGAGAAAGCTGTATATTTTTTTGACTCGTCTGACATGGGAATTTTGTGAAATCCAGCAATTATGTCAAATGCTGAGAAATATTTTGCTTGTCCGAGTTGATCTAGGATATCGTCTATTACTGGTAAGGGATAGTCATCCTGATCCGAATCCTTGTTTAGTTGTCTATAGTCGATCACCATTCTAAGTTTATTCCCTTTTTTAGGGACTACCTATAGTGGTGAATTGAAAGGTGATTGCGAGTGTCTAATTATTCTTTTTTTTAGAAATTCTTGGTGCGTTCTAGGGTGAATTTCCTGTGGGCTTCGGGGAGCTTGTGCGATCTTAAGTTGACTACTTTGCCTGAATTGAGCGTGATTTCGTGATGTGTTAATGTGGTGCAGGGTAGAGGGTCACCGGTTAAAGTAAACACTTCCTGATATGTGTGAATGATCTTGCGTATTTGACTTCTTATACTCGGTTCGATATGGGACAACTGCAGGATTTTTTCAAGTTCCATGATTCTAGTTGATGTTGTTTCGTCTAGTATCTGTTGCTTCTCACTTCCTTCTTTTTTCTGAGTCTCGTCTCGAGACTATTTTTAAAATTCTTTCCATTTTGATGTTTCCTGGTATCAAAGCGTGTTTTTTAGAATAGTTATTTATGGGTACACTAATTTCATGATTTTTTATAGTGTAAATTCCATCAGGAATTAGTTCATTTTTTTCTATCCAAAAATTTCCGTCTTCCTCCACTGCTTTCATTCTGCTGATTTGTGAAATGTTTTTAGCGATGTAGGTGCCATTCTTATGAAGGGGCATTTTTATGTCATCTAAAATTAGAAATAATTCCGGCTTCTGGTACAGGAAAATCGTCATCTACTATATGAAAGAGATGTTTCTTCTTTGCAAATTTCTTATGGAATTTTATTTTTTCAAATTTGTCAGGTAATTCACTCTCTTTTATAATGTTAATCGATGGTCCTCAGTCAACTAGTAAGTTGTATTCTCTGCCATCTCCTCTTCTTCCTCTAATGGATAATATTTATCCACATACTGGTGAGACTCGGCTGAGTCCTCGTACTCTATCTGTTCCGTTATTTCCTCTTCTGTCATTTGATTGCTGTCTATCATGTTGTCTTCTTGTTCTCGAATTGTCCTTATCTGGGGTGGCCGTTTGAGAGATGAACCGTATTGAAAATTGGTAGGTCTCGCTGAGCACTGTGCTGCAAAGTGACCAAGGTTTCCGCATTTGTGGCACTTCATTTTGGTGCGGTCGGCCAGTGGGATATTCTTGTTAGGAGCTCTTGGCGTTGTATTTGCTTGAGGTCGTTGGGTGTGCGGTGTTATGGGTTGGCGTATACTAGAACTCATTGGTGGTCGTGAAACTATTTGTTGCTGTGTCGACTGAGCTTCTTTAAACTATATCTCGGATTCTATTGCCATGTTTTGAGCTTTTTGTAAGTTGATGGGATTATGTACTTTAATTTGTAGTCCAATTTCTCTTCTTACATTTAATATGTACCTTCTTGTACTTTCTTCAATGTTTATAGCTATTTTTCTTTCTTTTGAATTCGAATGTTCTGATTGCACTGCGTACTTGAGTTCATTAACTGTTTGTCTGAATCGTGAATTAAAATTTTTGAGTAGTTCCACTTATTCCCTGTATGCAGCTTTCAAGTTTACTTCTTAGAGCTGACACTGATCCAGTCTGTTTTAAACTTTGTCTCAAGGTTTCATATAAATCATCATATCCACGGATAGACGAGTGTCTTATTGCTCGTTTGGCGTTTCCCTGTATTTTTTCAGCAATTATGAAATCTAAAAGTAAACTGGGTTGAGAACACTGTTTTTCGGCTTTTTTATGGATTTAATAAAATCTTCTATACACCGTTGACCCAAATCAAGTGTATAGTAGTTTTACCCAAGTGACTTAGAAACGTAAAATTTGCTGGCGAATCGCTAAACGACCTACAGTTCAACAGAACAAACCACTTAGATTCCATCAAGCTTGTCAGCAACTTGCCTCTATTGCACACCTTTTCATCGCAGCTTGTTCTGTGATCCGTCAAGTTGGATCCCGTCACCTCCTCATCACTCAATTGGTTGAGATTTCCCTCTCTAACATTTCTGATTGAAAGGACCATACCTCAGCTCACCCTGCCGCAACTGTGATTCTTTTCAGCTTCGCTCTAGATCAGACATGCCCAACTCGGGGAAATTCTCTCCGGGAACACATGTTCCGCCTCCACCTCTCTTTCACCTAGAGAGCGGGGATGGGTGGTAAACGCTTGCGAGAATCTCTCCTCTGTGACGTACGCGTCTACCATGCGCATGCGTCTACCACCTCTCCCGCTCTCTAGGAGAAAGAGAGGTGGACGCGGAACATCCCGGAGGGAATTTCCCCGAGTTGGGCATGTCTGCTCTAGATCATAATGTAGTCATTCAGAAATGCAGGACCCTTAATTAGTTTTTCAGTCAACCAAGTCTCCGTTAATCCAATGCTGTCATCCTCCAGAGGAATTTCCTGTTGGCTCAAATCCAGATCATAAACCTTCCTGAACCCACCTATATTCCAAAATGCGATTTTGAGTCGTGGAATTCATTGCGTGGATGTAATTCCCACTTCGTCATTTTTCGTATTCCCTGTCTTCTCAATTGATGCCGGAGAATCCCAATTTAAGAAGCAGTCCAATGTGCCCCCAGCTACGGGGCCACTTTTGTTATCATCACATTTGGTAGTCACATCCTTATTCTTCTGCTTTGTGAAACTTCTAGGTGGATGACCTCTCTGGCGTTTGCTATGTGAGGGTGAGGGAGTTTTCGACAGAGTGTGCCCCATCCCCCCCCCTGGGGAAGTCGGTGGGGGGGGGGGCACCCTGAGCTGAGATGATGTCATTTACAGTTAATCCCTGTCACTGATCTGATCACACCTAATCTGATCATTCGGATATACTTTATTGTTTATCCTAATTACTCCGTTGAACACCGTAAATAACAATGTTGTTCTTTCTAGCCTGACTATTTATGACTCTATTTTGCTCACAAATTTGTTTTCTGAGATCAGAGTTCTCCTCCTTCAATTTCTGGATAATTATTTTATTATCATTTATATCGGCTGTAATTTGATCTATTTCCTCTCTAATTGTTGATTCTGTGTCGTTTCTACTGTTTGCCTGCAAAATTTCTAGGTGCTTCTTAAGTATTTGTTCATCTATTTTAGACTAGATGTCAGACCCATCAATGGCCAATTTGAAGAAAACAAACCCTGAATTTTTATCAGTCCGAATAAAAAGAAGAAATTAATATTTTACACATTTTTATTTTATTTTTACAGAATTGAGTTCACATGGATCTAGTAGTAGTTCACGTCCTGGAAATAATCTTCCTGAATATGTAGAAGATATGAATGCACTCCTTCTTCGCAAGGAGACAGTACTAAAGATGGAAGGGTATGCCCTTTCAAAAGCAAAGGAAGAATATGAGATTCTCATCCCATTGAGGGAGGGCTGGGACTTTTTTTTTTACCATCTTGTATACATCAGACAGGATGGGTCAATTGGCAAGAAGATGTTCCAGCGCGTGCGAGTTAGTTTTCGAGAATGGCGAGAACGTTTGACTACCTATTCTAAGAAAAAAAATGTAGGTACACTATAAAACTCTATTTATATTTTTTGAATTGTTGAATTAAGAAAATCAGTTTCTAACGAAAAATCGAATAGTTATATTTTCGTTAAAAAATTTATTTTCAATTGAAAAAACTGAATTTTCTTCCAAATTGATGAATTTTGAAGCTTGAAAGAAGAATTTATACAACGCAGTAGATTTTTCAACACGAAAATATGAATGTTTAATTAAGGTCATCAACCAAACATCGGAATTTTCAGTTAAAACCTGGCTTTTAACAAACAAACAAAATTCAAATTAAATGATGAATTTTCAACTGAAAAATGAATTTTTTAGAAAGTAGTTCAAAATTTGACCAATCAGTTGAATTCTCTACCAAACTGTCCAATTTTCGAGACAAGCTTCAATTTTTTTTTGAAACAGTTGAATGTCTAATCCGAAATCACGAATTTTCAGCAAGAGTTGAGTTTTTAAACAAAAAAGATTGTTTAGTCAATGAACAAAAAATTGCAGTCCAAATGTCGAATTTTAAAGCAAGAAGATTGATTTTCTACAAAGAGGGACGATTTTTTAACAAATTACGTACGATCAAAAATTGCAGTTTTCAGTGTAAAAAAATGAATTATTAACAAAGTTGTTTGATTTTTAATCGAAAAGACAGCAATAGTTAAATTTGTAATAAAAGATTTTAAAAAATCAAAAATTACTCAAGTCAGAACATTTGAAATTGCAGTTGGGCTCAATTTCAACAAAGTACATGAATTTTCATATAAAAAAATTATTTTTCAAACAAAATTAGAATAGTTGAAATGTCAAAAAAATAAAGGTTGAACAAAAAAAAACGAATTTTCAACAAAATAGTTTTTTTTCGACCAAAAAAAAATGGTTTTCACAACAAAAACAGAAGAATTAAATTTTCAGTTGAGACAATCAATTTTCAACAAAAAACTGAATTCTCAGCAAAATAATTCAATTTTGAACTAAAAAAGATAAATTTGCAAACCAAAAATATATTATTTTAATTTGCAGTCAGAACAGTAAATTAAAGAAAAAAAATCAAGTTTCTAGCAAAATCAATTAATCTTCAACCAAAAATATAAATTTTCAAGCGAAAACGGAATCGTTAAATCTTCAGTTGAAAAAATCAATTTTCAACTAAAAAAAAACGAATTTTCAACCGAAGAAATTAATTTTTGATCAAAATGAAGAATTTTCAACACAAAATATGAAATTTTATACGAATAGTGGATTTTTCAATGCAAAAGATGAATTTTCAATGAAAAACAAAAAAAACGAATTTTCAACTCAATAGTTTACATTAAAAAGGCGCACGATTTCAATTAATGCTGTGGAAATTAAAACAATTTGGCTGCCTCGCCCCACTGGCTGCCTCGCCCCACTGGCTGCCTCGCTCCACTGGCTGCCTCGCCCTGTTCTAGTCTAAGCCTACGAGATTAATATTGTAAATGCAAAATAAATGTTGGTTTTGAATATATTTAGAAAAAAAAAACACTTTTCAGTTGTGTTTTCAAGTCAAAAAGATAAATTGGCAAGCGAAAAAAATGAATTTTTTATTAAAATGATGAGTCCTCAACAAAAAATATGAATTTTTAACCAAATACTTAGTTGAGAATTCAACCCAAAAGATTAATTTCCTACCAAAAAGGGCTCATTTTTAACAAGGCACATAAATTTTCATATGAAAAAATCAATTTTCAAACAAAATTAGAATAGTTGGAATATCAAAAAAATAAAAGCTGAACCAATAGAAGAAACGGATTTTCAACAAAATATTTTTTTTCGAACAAAAAAATGATTTTCACACCAAATATAGAAGAATTAAATTTTCAGTTGAGAGAATTTTAATTTATAATCTTCCATTCATATTTTTTAAAATATTTTTAAAGTTTTCGTTTTATACGCGAAAATTATTGAGCGATTGAATGAAGATTTTTCCGAGGTTTAGTTTTAAAAGCTTAAAATTCCAAATAATTCCATTTCGAGTGTTTTAATTTGCGATTCAGTTTTTATAACTTCAAATGAAAAAAATGTCACCTCAAAGAGTTTGAATCTTTTAATTCCAATGAACGTGATCCATTCTTTCTCAATTGTTCAATTTTCAAACGCAATCAGAAAGTTGTTCCTTTTCGACCTAGGATGACAAATATTGAGAAAATTTCAACGACATAATTTTAAATGACATATATGGTGTCCAATCGGTTGCTATATATTTAAGAAAAAACTTCAAACGTTAGGTTTTCTGTTTTTTTAATAACGATTATTCATTATTGTCTTCATTCATCATAGGTCGGAAAAAAAAACTTTTTGGCTGCAAAAGCTGAAAATTCCTGTAGATTTTCCTGCGAAAATAGTTTTAGTTTTCTGTACTTGTTCGTGAAAATTTTCCACCAGGGTAACTGAAAAAGTAACGATTTTTATAGGACATTACCAAAAAAGTCACAAGCTAAAATGAACTAGTTATTTCTCATCACTGCTGGGATCGCACAAATGGTCTCATTTTAGTTCCACTGATTTTTTTCTTAGTCTCATTTTAATAACCTAAATGAGCCCTGACCTGATAATTTTTTTTACAGAAGCCCTGGGTACTCAGATGTGTCAAGGAGATAACGAAAGAGTACAATTCGTTTCATGGTATAACTGAAGAGGATGATGATCAGGATGGTGATACAGTTCTTCCAATTTCTCCGCAACAATTTCAGCATACGATGCATGGTTTCATGGAGCAACAACAGAGCAATGCATACATGCAAACAATACCCTTGCCTTACCCTATCTTACCTTACCCTCCCTCACATGACCCTACCTCACATTACCCTACAATACCCCAATACCCTCCTATGCACGTTTCCCATGGATCCTTTTATGACCCTATGCATTTGTCTTCTCAGATTCCTTATGGTTATCCTTACGGCGCTCAAGTTGAGTCTCCTCAGAGTGCAATTCCTGGGTTACAACTGGCCGCTGAACCGATGGACTTAGATCGTCATATGTCTCAATTGAATATGCGTGTCAGAACCCGTTCAGCAGCGGAAATTTCTCCTGATCGTCTTCGAGGTTCGCAAACATCCAGGCTAGATGATAAAGAGATACGAAGACAGCGCCGTCGATTAGATGGCTGAATATAATGTCAAACTAAGTACCGACATTGAAAAAGTGTATTATAATTAATAAATCACACGGTCTTAAACACAATTTCTACGTCAATCTTTATGTAGTATGTATGTCAATCTTCTATGCTCAATCCTTTATGTAGCACACGTATCATTGCACACCTAATTTTGTAATCAGCGTTGCCAAGATGGAACGAACAGAGGGTTGCTACTGAGTCTCTACCTCCTTTCCCTTTCTTCGCTATCTTCTCTTTACCTCTCGCATCTAGCAGTGACAAAAAACTCCCTCCTCCTAATCTGTCAAAAAACAAACATTTTTCCTTCCTTACCGCTTTTCACTCCCATGTGTACATCACATCCTATCCCTCACTTCGATCCACTCTCATTCCACACATACTCACAATAACCACCAACCACCTTGCTCTGCTTTTCACTTGAACTTCATCAGCATTCTCTGCTTCTTTCTTCTCTGCTTTTCCTAGTGATTCTCATCTTTCTCCTCTAGCCAAATCACCTCCATTCTGCCTTCCTTCTCGTTCTATTTCCATATTTGTCATTAACCTAGGAGGAAACGAAAACACTCCTTCAAACTTCACGGTGACCCAACATCAACCCTCACACGACACACCACCTGATTCTCGCCATACTCCCAGTCCCTACATATGCATGTTGCCCCAGCACTTTTCCTTCTCATTACAACTCATCCACTCACAACTTTTCAATTCTTCCACTTCTGCACTCACGATCTTCTTCTCCTCCCCCACCTTACTCCGTCGCTCTGGTCCTCTTCTCTTCCTGATCTCTCTCTGTCTTCTTCTCCATCTAGCCCATCACTATCATTTCACCTTCCTGCTCGCTCCACTGCCAAATCGTCTCCCCCCCCCCTCTCCTTCATGAACCTCAGGTCTACTCCTACGCCCTCCTTATCTATCCTTCTTAGCCAATCTTGTATTTCCTCCTCCCTCTCTGGCAGATCCTCTTCCATCCACAGCCCTGATCCTCTCAACTTTCCTTTAGCGTTCAGCAGATCCCTCTTGTTCTCCCACGTTCTCAATTGGAGCCGTATTCCACCGTCTATCTTCTTCGAATTCTCTGCTTTCGCCACGATTTTAGTATGTGCGGCCAAGAGTCCCACCACATTCGTCAGGTTGTCCTCCTTCGAAAGTCCTAGCACTTTCAAGCTTCTTCTCCTTCCCGCTCTCTCTTTCTTCTCCCTCTCCCACTCTTCCTCCGTCAGCTTCTTCAGTTGATTCCCCCACGTTCTATCCTCTTCTCCAGCTTGGCATCCCACTTCTCTTACTTCTCTTTCTTCCTTCTTGCTCTCCGTTTTTTTCCTGAAGTTTCTCCAACTTAGAAACCAGTTTGTTGAGTGTTTTGTCGAAACTCCTCCTGTCTATCTCCTTCTCGCTACTCATTATTGCTCTCTCTATTTCCCCTTCCATTTACAGGTCCTCTATAAATTTGTCCTGCCTTGCTTTCTACCTTCCCACTGCTTTCTTCCACACTTTCACTGTCACATCCTCCGCTTCCCTCACTTTCTTTGCTTCGTCACCCATTTCAATTTGTCCGTCCATGTTCTAGCACTTCTTTTACAATTCACACATTTTCTTACACCGTCCGACTCTCACTCAGCAAGCTGATCTTCCAAACCCTTTCTGCTTGTTCTCGTCACTACTCGAGTCAGATTCGTAACTCTAGGTTCCCACACTCTACACTAGACGGCACTAGCACAGCTCATTTCCGTTAGCGCCCTTCCGGTCCGAGGATTTTTGTATACAAATATATATCGAACAACTGATTTCCGGCCAGGTGCTTTCCTATTAAGCTACTAAAGAGATCGAGAGAAGAAACTTTTTTCAGAAATACACGCATTATTTAGCAAGATGGTACAAATCGAAATTTCCAAGGAATCTGTATTATCATGAGACAATAACAGAAAACATTTAACGTCTTTTCAGACTAGATGTAGCTATAAAAGAATAATTATTTTAAATAATTAATAACCAGTAGTTCTGTGGTTCGATTCCCAGCCGAGTGAAAGGAGATCTTCTTTCAGAAATTCAGGATTCTTCTGAATCAAGAAGGTAGATTTTAACACAGGAATCACTGTTAGCAATGTCTTAAAATGCAAATCAATATTTAAAATTTGGTTTTACGGTCATCATTTGTGAAGCTTACTTGGTAACTTGTGTCTCAAACTTTTTCATATTTCATTGCTACTTCGAGGAGATCTTCCATTTTTTGAATTGCTGCTTCAGCTATCATAATAAGGACACGTGGTTAGAATGTTTCCATTCTAAAGCTGTCCATGTTCTTAGCGCTGCAGTTTACAACTTGAAGTTTACAATTTATTTTTTTTCATGTTCTGATGACATTTACGTTGACGATACATCAAAAAAATTGACTGAGTGTCTTCAGTCTGATTGCTTTCCACCAAATCGTGTCCTTTTCTCATCGAAGGATCGATTCAAAGGATTTCGCCTTTGTTTCTTCCCCTTCACAACAGTTTTTCTTTTGAGCACCCGACAAAAATCAGCCATCATGATTTCATGTCTAACTTCAGATTCATCAAACACCCCAATTTTTTGAAATTCATTACCATCTCATCCACAATTTTTTTGTCGTCAGGACTTTTGTTGTTCCCCAAGAAATTCGTCGCCAATGCCTTGAAGCTTTCCCAAGCTTTTTTTTCGACATTAGTCATCTGGGTAATGAAATTCGCGTCTTTGAATAGCATTAGGATTTGTGATCCATCAAATATACCTTGCTTCAATTTAGCATCTTGTAAAGTACACGTATCCCATCTTCGTAACGCGCAAACGAAACTCACATTATGACTTTAGGTATAGTTTTCGTTTTAACACTATAGCATAGCATCTCCAGCGCGACGCAAACCACACAAGGCAAGCGGTAGTAGGACCCCTCTCCATCGAGCAGAGTGGGGATTCCCAACCAATAGCGGCATAGCACGCTCAACGCGCACTGAGAGCTAGTTCTCTGGGAGACGGGTCTCAGATCGTTCGACACATCGGTGTCGACGCTCGTATAGACGAGGTCGTCTTATGTATACACTCCAGAGGAGCTTAAATATAACTTATCCCCTTTAATCATTCAAAGTTTTGGTGCAGTTTTGTGTTCTCGCGTTTTTTATTTGTTGAAACATCCCTAATGGATGCACTACACAGTGATATTTCAAATAATTTATTCAACTTCTAACCTGTGATTGAAGCCTGGGTGGCTCAGATGATAGCGCGTCGGACTTCCATGCAGGAGGTCCGGGGTTCGATCCCTGAGCCGGGTACCAATGGAAATTTTTCTATGTACTTCTATCGGGGCTTCGGTGGTTCGGAAACCACCTTAAACTGTAGGTCCCCTCAGAAAAAGCTGGTATCGTACCAAGGTAGGGCCCCATGTCGAGGGGAACAGCCTTGGAGGTCGAAACCGATTCTGTGAAGACTCGAAAATGAGTCAGCGTTCTCCTTGCGGAGAGGCAGGCCCTCTCAAGGGACCTCCGCTCGGTGGTCACTGGCCGATTTCGAGTAATGAACACACACATACACTTACATAACACACCAGCACAGTGCTTCGAATCTGTACATCTACCTGATGACCTCAGAGGGATCGCTTCGTACACCCTAGCCTGTTATGGAGGCTGCCGAATGGCAGAATGGGTGAGGATCACTTTGCCTGATCAACAAAGGAGGACGTCGTTTACTGTGCGATAGGTATGCCTGGCGCCTGAGAGGTATAATCTCAGAACGTTGATAACAATGAAAAACCCACCAAGATCC
The DNA here is from genome assembly GCA_932178445.1 of Andricus quercusramuli. NCBI lineage: Eukaryota > Metazoa > Arthropoda > Insecta > Hymenoptera > Cynipidae > Andricus > Andricus quercusramuli. Next base: position 220,427 of record CAKNXH010000280.1, on the reverse strand, counting down.
AAAAACACTCTGCGAAGGATGGCCGGATTCCGAGTACTGCTTTGAGAATAAACACGGGTGTGGCACAATAGGCTTTATAGCTTGAGCGCCAGGGGTTGGGACCTCACGCCCCCCGCCTACATTACAACTAACTAACCTGTGATTGGTTCGCCAGTCACTTGGCTCGCCGAACATTTGGATATAAAGCATTTCAAAGCTTTCTGAATTCACATTATCCTTTTCTTCCACAATTTTAGTTTGCGCGCATTTTGGTCTGTAAGATTATGTGAATGATGGTAACACTTGTTTTTTCAGATGCACTGTTGTAGCTGGGTATTTGATGATTAAATTGGAAGCTTTCCTCGAGATTGGTTCGACCGTCTCCTAGCTCGCACAGGATTTCTTTGTCAAATATTTCGGAGCTACTGGAATCCATTTTGTTTTTTCTGTCCACAATGTTTGTTCACGCGCATTGTGGCTTGTTAGAGCAATTGGATGAAAGTACAACAATTGTGCTTTTACACTTTCATAAAGTGATTTTTTTTAAATTTAATGTACTTCAAAACTAATCATAGGTTTGGAGCACCAATTTTTCTGGCAAATGCAATGAATGTAAGACTGAGCATTCACAGGAAAATTAATTATATTTCTTTCTGCATTCAAAGTGGAATGATAAAACTAATTGGCAAGAAGTGTACAAAGTAAACAGAAACAAATCATTTTAGACTACTGACAATCTGATAAGGAACACTGAAAAATGGTTAGTGGGGTCGACTACTTAGTTAGTAAGATATGCCACTGCTATTTTATTAGCTTGCATGACATTTCCGGCAGGAACAGCAACTAAGATAATGGATCTCCTAAATAATAAAACAGAAAAGCCTTGTCTTACAAACTGAATAATTAACCCAACTACCATTCTTTCAGAAAAAATCACAAAAATAGTGATTCTGCACAAATAAACTTTGCACAAAAGAATGTATGTAGAAATCCATTAAGATCTTTGAAGTAGTTAGAAATCTGTAGGAATAATTTAAAATACTTCAAAAATAAATCAAATTCGATTTATTCAAAGTATAGAATTTTCAACATGAATATCGGAAGACTACACTATGGCTGAATACTAAGAAAACTATAATTGAAGTTTGAAGATTTTGAAGAACGAAGAAAAATAAACATGAATTTATGTATCTCCTATCTGCCTGCATCGCCCCAATAATATTTTGAATCCAGGTCCGAGCTCAAATTGCAGACTTTTTCACGGACCAGTTTTTTCCTGTAGCCTCGTTAGCAGAAATAACCACCGCCCTCTGAAAGCAAAAATATTTTTTCATTATCAAGTACCAGTATTTTGAACTATTATTCAAGACTATGCTTAAGTATTGAATTCTCATCTCAATTCATCAAAAATTTCCTTGTTCCGGTAAAATGATCTGTATTTTGACGCAGATTCTTTTCAAATCTTCATTTACTCATTTCACAACATCACAAACTTTGCCAAAAATTACATATTTGGAATAGTGGTATTTTAAATATAAATTAACATTTATTATACAAATTATAACCAATACTCAGTGACATAACTTTGAATTTTTGTAATCAATCAGTCAATAGTTAATTATTCAGTTCACAACATAAAAACATTAAGCTATAATTTTTATTGAAACAATTCAAATATTTTTTACTCTATATTCCTTTTTCAATTTTAACTTCCATTTCTTAAGCTATATATAGAATTTTAAATATATAATTTATTTCAAAACAGAAAAACATTTTTTTAAAATTATTTAATTGCAATAGGAATATATGGAATATAAATAAACTTTTAATATACGAAACATAGCCAATATTCAATTACATAAACTTACAATGAATTTATCAGTAACCTTTTATACTAGTTTCAGAAAAAATTAAAACATATTTACACATAATTTCGAAAATTAAATTCATTTCACAACATCATTGATCACAATAGCATAGAATGATTTTTTTCGTAGAAACATTCTGATAATTTTTACCTTATATTTTTCTGAAAATTAGAATTATTTTCAAACTAATTCTAGAAGAAAAATTAAAACACGTGTACATATAATTATGAAAATTGAATTCAGATACTTAATTCACAACATCAAAAACATTTGAAAAATCATTTAATCAGAATTCACGTATTTTGAATGAAAATAAACTTTCATTATGCAAATTATAGCCGATATTTAATTACATAACCCTAACGTAAATAATTAATTCATGTAATTAATTCAAATAAATAAAAATTCAATCTTTGTGTTATTTAATGTTGTGAAAAAAATCAATTAGCTGATAATTAATTAATCAACTCCTATAATTGTCTTAAAATCTTCTACATTATTTTTGTGAATTTTGGAATCAATTTAATTGTTTAAAAATCTTTATAAAAATTATGTTAAAATTAATGTTCGTTAGTGAAGAATCACTTCAAATATTCCGAGAAATGTTGAAGAATTTTTTATTATCTGGAAACCTTAAAAATTCTTAAAAAGTTTTTACATAGTTTGTACGGAAATCTTAAAAAATCTACATTTTGTTCTCAATTTTTCATCCCTTCAAATTTCAAATTATTTTTAAAATGTTTGCAAAGCTTCTAATTATTTTCTAAATTGATTGGAATTTTTCCGTACAATTTTAAAAAACTCCAGACTGAAAAAATTACCTTGAAATTTTCAAGAATATTTTTTGATGATTCAAAAAATATTTTGAAATTCTTGAAAATCTTTTCAAATAAGCTCTTGAAATTAATATTACCAAATAGAAAATTATTTTGAATTTTCCATAGAATCTGAAAACAAATTCAATTCTCTATTCTAATTTGTACATATCTTTTAAAATGATTATAATTTTTCCTAAAATTTGTGAAAAAGCGTTCAAATTTAAGAAAATTTCCTCAAAATATTGTAGATTTTTCTGTCGATAATTTTCCTGAAAAATTAATTTTTCTGAATGAAAAATCACTTAGCATTATCTCAGAAATCTATTTTTTTTGTTTACTCGACATTTTTCAAAATTCTTCAAAAGCTTCGAATTTTTTTTCGAAATCTTAAAATATTTACATTTTCTTGAAATTTTTTTGCAATATTCTCATGACAATATTCTCAAATCAAAATTGAGTGATTGAGGAAGAATTGAGCACGGTCATTGAAATTAAAATATTCAAACTCTGGAAACATTGATTTATACATACAAATTTGATTTGAAATCTTTTTTAATATTGGCTTAAAAATTTATTTAAAAAAAATAACAATTGAAAATTTTTCCCGGAATGTAATAATAATTTAATCGTCTTGGAATTCGAAATTTTCCAACAGTTTTTGGAAAATATTGCAAAAGTAAAAATATCACCTTAAAATCATCCAGATCTTTCCTTGAAAATTTTGGAAATCTTATTACATATTCTTTTAAAATTATAATAATTTTAAAATAATAAAATTTTAAAATTAAGATAATAATTTTTTAATAATAATAAAAAAATTTATTTTGTAGTAATAATTTCTCGACTTACTAGATTCATGGCATCCACCGCAACATCCAGTTGCTTCACTAAAACACTCTCGGACGCAGTCTCCGGTTCCAACAGATACATCGAGGAAAGCCGCATACATCACAAGAAAAAAGACAATTATTGAAAAATTCATTTTAATTTTTTGTCCAAAACAGACTGAACTTTTTATGTTTCAGTCGCGGTTCATAAACAAACTCTTTTTCCCCACCAATGAGCCAACCTTCATTTTACTTACCACATGGAGGGGACTAGAAAATAGAACGAAGTAACAAAAGGAAAACCAAACTGAAACAACAAGATAAAGCAGGTGAAACCCACATTGAATACACGTGCATCATTTTTTGATACGAAAAAGTATGAACTTTTTTTTCATCACTCGTAACTATATGTTTTTTTGGGACGCTGAATCCGAATCCGAGGTTTAAAAAACCCCAGAACATCAGGGTTCTGACATATCCTCATAAAACCTCATAAAATTTCATTTTCTCAAGTTCGGGGGTCAGACAATGTTTATTATATGTTTTTGGGGTCGCTGAATCCGAATCGCATAAGGAAACTTTTTGCTGCAAAAGGATTCATGTTGAGACACACATAAGTTGGATGAATAAATTTCACGAGTGTCTTTGAAAATCAAAACACGGACGTGCTGGATTTTTTTAGGCCACGGATTCGGATCCAGCGACCCCGAAAATATATTATAAACATGGTGCGACCCCCAGACTTGGAAAAAATAATTTATCAGGTATTATGAGGTTATGTGAGAACCCTGGCGTGATGGGGTTTTTTGGACCTCGCATTCGGATTCAGCGACCAAAAAACATATAGTCAACATGGTCTGACCTCCAGGCCCGAAAAACGATTTCCTAATTAAATTGACGCTATTCATTGATTATTCGTTTGTGGCGCGTATCATGTTCTTTACAATTCGATATTGCACTCAGATTTCTTTCAGATTCTTACAATAACATTCCAAGGTCGCTCAAGGTCATTTCAGATTTAAAATTCTCATTCCTAATTAAATTGATGCTATTCATCGATTATTCATTTTTGGGGCATATGAATTGCGTTCTTTGCAATTCGATATTGCACTCAAATTTTTTTTTAATTTTTACAATAACATTCAAAGGTCACTCAAGGTCATTTCAGGGTTGAAATTTTCATCCTTAATTAAATTGACGCTATTTATTGATTATTCTTCTTTGACGTGCATGAATTGTGTTCTTCACAATTTATTATACTTATTATTATTATATTATTATTATATATTATACTTAGATTTTTTTCAGATTTTCACAATAACATTCCAAGGTCGATCGAGGCCATTTTAGGGTAAAAATGGCTATTCTTAATTAAACGGACGCTATTTATTGATTATCCATTACTGGCGCGCATGCATTTTGTTCTTCACAATTCAATATTGCACTTAAGATTATTTTTAGATTTTTACAATAACATTCGAAGGTCGCTCAAGGTCATTCCAGGGTTAAAATTTTTATTCCTAATTAAATTGACGCTATTCATCGATTATTTATTTCTGGCGTATATGTATAGCGTTTGTTACAATTCAATATTGCACTTGATATTATTTTCAGATTTTTACAATAACATTCAAAGGTCTCTCAAGACCATTTTAGGGCAAAAATGGCTATTCTCAATTAAACTGATGCTATTTATTGAATTATTTATTTTTGGTGCATATGAACAGTGTTGTTAACAATTTAATATTGCACTCAGATTTTTTTCAGATTTTTACAATAACATTCGAAGGTCGCTCAAGGCCATTTCACGGCAATAATGTTCATTCCTAATTAATTGACGCTCTTAATTGAATTATTTATTTCTGACAAATATGAACTTTGCTTTCAACTACTCAATATTGCACTCAGATTCTTTTCAGATTTTTACAATAACACTCAAAGGTCGTTCAAGGCCATTTCAGAAAAAAAAATTTCATTTCTAACTAAATTGACGCTATTCATTGATTATTTATGTCTGGCGCATATGAATTGCGTTCTTTACATTTCGATATTGCACTTAAATTTTTTTCAGATTTTTACAATAACATTGAAAAGTCTCTCAAGGTCATTTCAGGGCAAAAATGCACATTCCTAACTAAATTGACGCTCTGAATTGATTATTATTCATTCCTGGCGGGTATGAACTGTGTTGTTAACAATTAAATATTGCACTCAGATTTCTTTCAGATTCTTACAATAACATTCAAAGGTCGCAAAAGGTCATTTCAGGGTTAAAATCGTCATTCTCAATTAAATTGACGCTATTTATCGATCATTTATTTCTGGCGCATATGGATTGAGTTCTTCACAATTCAATATAGAACTTAAGATTATTTTAAGATTCTTACAATAGCATTCAAAGGTCGCTCAGGTTCATTTCAGGGTTGAAATTTCCATTCCTAATCAAATTGATGCTATTCATCGATTAATTATTTCTGGCGCATATAAACAGTGTTGTTAAGAATTCAATAGTGCACTCAGATTTTTTTCAGGTTTTTACAATAACATTCAAAGGTCGCTCAAGGCCATTCCAGGGCAATAATGTTCATTCCTAATTGAATTGACACTCTCAATTCAATTATTTATTTCTGACAAATATGAACTTTGCTTTTAACGACTCAATATTGCACTCAGATTTTTTTCAGATTTTTACAATAACATTCAAAGGTCGTTCAAGGCCATTTTAGGAAAAAATTGCCATTCTTAATTAAACTGACGCTGTTTATTGATTATTCATTTCTGGCGCGCATGAATTCTGTTCTTCACTATTCAGATTTACAGATATTCAGATTTTTACAATAACATTCAACGGTCGCTCAAGGCCATTTTAGGGCAAAAATGGCTATTCTCAATTAAACTGATGCTATTTATTGAATTATTTATTTCTGGTGCATATGAACTGTGTTGTTAACAATTTAATATTGCACTCTGTTTTTTTTCAGATTTTTACAATAACATTCAAAGGTCGCTCAGGGCCATTTTAGAGGGAAAATGTCTATTCCTAATTAAACTTATGCTATTCATTGACTATCGATTTTTAGCGCGAATGAATTTTGTTCTTCACAAGTAAATATGACACTCATATTATTTTCAGATTTTTACAATAACATTCAAAGGTCGCTCAAGCCCATTTCAGGGCAAAAATGATCATTCCTAATTAAATTGACGTTATTAATTGATTATTTATTTCTGGCCCGTATAAATTATGTTCTCTACAATTCCATGTTGCACTCAGGTTTTTTTTTTTTTTAATTTTTACAATGACATTCAAAGGTCGCTCCAGGCCATTTTAGGGCAAAATGGCTCTTTTCAATTAAACTGACGCTATTCAATGAATTATTTATTCCTGGCGGATATGAACTGTGTTTTTAACAATTTAATATTGCACTTAGATTTTTTTCTGATTTTTTCAATAACATTCAAAGGTCGCTAAAGGCCATTTTACGGGAACAAATGGCCATTCTTAATTAAACTGACGCTATTTATTAATTATCCATTTCTGGCGCGCATGAATTGTGTTTTTTTACAATTCAATATTGTGCTCAGATTTTTCTTTAATTTTTACAATAACATTCAATTTATTCATTGCGGCAGAAAAATTAGTTGAAAGGTTTAACAACTTGCCATTCTTGCCCTAAAATGGCCTTGAGTGACCTTCGAATGTTATTGTAAAAATCTGAAAAAAAAATCTGAGTGCAATGTTGAATTGTCAATAATAAAATTCATGTGTGTTGGAAGTAAATAATCAATAAATAGCGTCAATTTGATTAAGGATATACATTTTTGCAATAAAATGTCCTTGAGTGACCTTTTTGTGTTATTGTAAACATCTGAACAAAATCTGAGCATAAAGTGAGTTATAAAGAATGCAGTTCATACGAGTCAGGATAATTAATTAGGAATGAAAATGTTAACCCTGAAATGACCTTGAGCGACCTTTGAATGTTATTGTAAAAATCTGGAAAAAATCTGAGTGCAATATCGAATTGTTAACAACACTGTTTGTATGCGCCAGGAATAGATAATTCAATTAAGAGCGTCAATTTAATTAGGAATGTGTATTTTTGCCCTAAAATGACCTTGAGCGCCCTCTGTATATTTTTTCAAAATTCTTAAACAAATCAGAGGTCATTTCCGGGGCAAAAAAAACAATATGTAGGGGTGCCAAGTTGAATTTTAAAAAAACCCTGATAATTTTATACAACTTCATTTATTTTTTCTTGGCCAGGTTTCTGTATCGTAGATATTTTTGAGAGGATTTAATTCCTTCAAGACAAAAACTGAAGATTAATAGAAATAATCTGAAAAATGATCCTTATATAGTATTTAAATTTTTAAACATCCTTTTCCAATCGAAGTTTAAGATTTTCAGAACTACATAAATTAAATTTTTATGACACTCAACCAATTTTATTGCTTTTCCAACTATTTTTTTCATTTTCACTATTCAAATTGTGATGGCAGATAGCTATGATAATGAAAATTGAAATTTTTCGCCCACCCTGTTATTAAAAATTTTCTAAAATCCATAAAAACACTTAGAAAGAAATGAAAAAATAATTTTTAAATTTAATTATTTTGTTCAAAATTATTCTTTCAATTGGAAAAAAATTCCTGTATTTTGTTAAAAATTCGTCTTTTTTGTAAAAAATTATCTTCTTGGTCATCTCCATGGTTTCAAATGTACCTATTTTGTTGCAAATTCGTATTTTTGGTTTAATGCACTTGTACCTGATTCCAAATAAAAATGTTTTTTGGTTGAAATTTGAACTGATAACTATCGAGAATTTACCATTTTTGAAGAAAGTTGAACTATTTTGTTAAAAACATCTTTTTGTGTTGAAGATTCATTCTTTCAGTTGAAAATTTATCTCTAGTTGAAAAATTAACTATTTTGTTAACATTTCTTTTAGAGAACATTCATTTTTTTAAATGAAAATTTAACCATTCCATTTCTTGTTTCAAATTTATATTGTTTAGTTAAAAATTCAACTATTTTGCTAGATATTTGTTTGTTTTTTTTAGTTGAAAATGCATGTATTTTGTTGAAAATTCTAAAAATTTCTTGTTTATTCATACCATTTTTTATAATATCATGAATTCCTGGGGGCAGAAAAGAAATCATATGTAGGTATTTGAAAAAAAAATTCATTTTAGTGAAATAAATTGAATTTTTCTAACTTTCGTTTTGTTGTATACAATTTTATCGAACCCATGCACCCAACTGCGAAGCACCTGTTCATACAAATTATAAAACTCACGACTTCCGGAGAGATAAAGAGTTTTTTGGAAACAAGTTTTAACTTTCAAAATACCCGCTCGAATGATAATATTTTGAACACTTTTTTTTTAGGGGAGGTATTGTTTTATTGTAAGGGACTATAAAAATATATACCTCTAAGAAATCTATATCTAAAATTTATGAAATATTCTCTCCTCTCTTTAATAACGTTTTCCATAATGACGCAGCTTATTATTAACAATAATTTTTTGTGAAGTTTATTAACGATTATTTCTCTGGTAAATTTATTCCTGCAAAGTTGTTATAATTTTATTTGTAAAATTTGTTTTTTAATTATTTTTCCAAAGCAGGTGTGCCAATAAAAACTATTTATTTTAAAAATGTCATGATCTTCGCCAATGTCGTGAGTTTGTTAAATTTCTGAATCGCTGCGTTCGAGTTCTGTTTATCTTTCCAAACAAATTTATTATGCATCATATTTTTTCTGGAGAGTGATTTGCTGAATCCGTATTTTCCACTTTTTTGTAAGTGGGTTAAGATATAGAATGATTTGGCACTAAAATTTATGCCATATTGAAAGAAAATAATTTTGTTTGGAACACATCTCTTAAAAGTTTTCCCAAATATCTCATTGTAGGTATGGAAAAGAAATAAGAATATCTTTATCGGTATCGGAAAATAAAAAATCACCGATACCGACCATAAGATTCATTTAAAGAGTATGAACAAATTTTAAACACTTTTTTAAAATATAAAAAACATTTTAGAAAAATTTAAATTATTCTAAAAGATATTTTTAAGGTTGAAAACTTAGAAAAGATTATAAAATGATCTGAATCTTGGAAATATTTCAAGGAAACTGTTGGAAAAATGTAGATTCTTGAAGATTTAGTATGGATTGTATAAAAACTGTGGAAAAATTATTCAAAAATGACATTCTTTATAAAAATATCGAAACTAGTTTAGTTCCAACTCTTGGACAAAAATGCAATGATATTGCTATCAGGTGGGGGAAAAAGATTTATAAATGATAGAATGTCATATATATTAAAATCACATAATAGTGTGGTTTCTAAAGCATATGCTGTCCCAAAAGTTCATAAAGCTGATTTGAAATGGCTGTTAATTGTTTCTGCAGTAGGTTCTCCTACTTATAATTTAGCTAAATATAATTAGAATTGTTTAAACCCAATTTTTGGAAAAACTAAAGAGTTTGTAAAAAAATCCTGGGACTTGAAAGAAAAACTCAAAAGTATCACAGTTCCTAATTCCAATTCAACAGTTTCACTAGATATAGTATCAATGTATGATAGAATTCCATTGGAACTTGCATTAGATTGCATTGAAGAAGAATTAAGTATCAATAAAAACTTGACAGAAATGTCTAAAAACGAATTTTTAATTGCTACTAGAATCGTATTAAATAATAAAATAATTTCTTTCAACAATTTTACAAACAAATTTCAGGATGTCCAATGGGCTCTCCATTATCTCCTATTGTAGCAAATTTAGTAATGAGGATATTGAAAAAAGATACTTTGATAGTTTCAGTTTTACACCTATTCAGATGTGTACAATTAAGCGATATTAAATTTCGGAAAGAAAATTTGAATCATTTTAAAAAAACCGTAGTGCAAAATAATTACCCCCTTCAATTAATAAATAACACAATCAAAGAAAGAATATTTGAAATATATAATAGTTTCTCAAAAAATAAAAAATGGAGAGAAAGCTATTGTATAAAAAACGGAGCTCAAAGTGTCTATCCTATACATTGAAAATCTCTCAGAACGTCTTAGATCTTCTTCAAAAAAATACAACATTAATGTGTGACGTACGCGTCCACCACGCGCATGCGTCTACCACCTCTCCCGCTCTCTAAGCGAAAGAGAGGTGGACGCGGAACATCTGTTCCCAGAGAGAATTTCCCTGAGTTGAGCATGTCTGCACTAGAACAAGGAGATAAGGCACTCCAAACAAACCGAGGTCAGAAAGATAGGGGAAAGACCTGGGGAAAGAGAAATACTGAGAAGGCTGAACAAAATGGAAGGAACGAAGGAAGGAAAAGCCGGAAGCATTACCGGAAAGAGAGCTAGTTTGGGAGTTAGAAGAAAGAAGAGGAAGAAAGAAGAATATTATTGTCAGTGGATTAAGATGCAGGGGAAATGCCATAAAGGATGAAATGAGGGAAATAATTCTAAGAAGAAGAACTGTGGCAGATCCAATATTTAGAGAAATAGAAATGGTTAAAGAAGGACTGCTGGTGAAGCTGAGGGCAATGGAAGACAAGCGAAAAATTATAAAGACAAGAAGGAGCATATGGGAGGAAGGAGTCAGAATTGAAGATGATATATCACCGAGGAAAAAATAAGTGAATCACTGGATCAGAAATAGAGTGGAAGAAGAGGAAGAAAAGGGAAGAACGGCAAAGGCGGGATACATGAAGATGATGGTCGACGTTGTTTGGAGAGAGTGGGACGAAAAACAAGGATGCCTGATACGGCCCTTCCGGGAGCAGAGAGAAGGGAGGCATGGACGGAGTGGATAGTGTGAGTAGTAAAATAAAAATAGTTTCATGGAACATTGCGGAATATAAAAAAATTGTTGGGGCGTGGGATTTTCCAGAAGAGTATGATGTGATCGCATTGCAAGAAACATGGTTAGAAAAAAATAATGAAAAAATTGTATGCCAGTCATCAGACCAGACATGCCCAACTCGGAGAAATTTCCTCCAGGAACACATGTTCTGAGATCAGATGTTCCGCGTCCACCTCTTTTTCTCCTAGAGAGCAGGACTGTTGGTAAACGCTTGCGAGAATCTCTCCTCTGTGACGTACGCGTCCACAACGCGCATGCATCTACCACCTCTTCTGCTCTCTAAGAGAAAGAGAGGTGGACGCGAAACATGTGTTTCAGGAGGGAATTTCCCCGAGTTGAACATATCTGCATTAGGCAGTGATTATAAGTGGTATGGCGAAGCGGTTGAGAGAGTGTTTAAGAAAGGGGGAGCAAAAGGAGGGCAACTGTTAGGAATAAACAACAGAAATTGTAAAAATAAAAATATTAAGGTGAGTGAGTAGAAGTTTGGTTTGCTTGTGGAAGGGTTAGGAAATAGAAAGCGAAAATTGAGAATAGTGGCATTATATAACAGTGCAGGAATTTCAGAGAGGGGGAGGGGCGGGATAATTGAGGAAAATAATAGAAAATATAGGGACAGAGGAGAATGCAATAGTAATAGGGGACTGGAATGCGAGGATAGGAGGGCTGCAAAGCAGCAATGAGATCGCTGAGGAGATTTATGAGGGTAGAAAATCGACATGTAAAATTGTGAACGCGAAAGAAAAAAAACGTTTGAGCTATATGAAGATCTAGAATTGTTTGTTTTGGATGGAAGAACAAAAGGGGATTGGGAAGGCGAGTTGATGCGGGTTGGAGATGTGGGAGACTCAGTGATCGACTATGCATTAATAACGGATAGTGCGTCAGAAAATATTGTCGAAAATATGGAGATAGTAACAGGAATAGAGTTAGACCATCTACCTATTACACTAGTATTGAGAATAGAAGTATGAAAATCAGTTGAAAGAAGGAAAGAGGGCCGAAGAGAAGGTGCTCTTTAAATGGAATGAAGATAAAGAGGAGGAATATAAAGATGGAATGAGAAAAAAAATGGAGTGGGAGGAATGATAATGTTTCAGTAGATGAGAATGGGGGAAGTTGATTATTGCAATAAAAGAAGTCACGAAGGAATCAGGGATGGTTAGGAAGAGGAGTAGAGGTGAAGAAGATGAAGGGAAACTGGGGAAAGAAGTCAAGGAATAGAGGAAAAAGGTGTGGGAGGCACTGAATGATTACTGAAATACTAAAAGAGAGGGGGAAAAAGGTGTACTGAGGGAACGGTGGAAGAGGCTAAAAGCGCTGGGAATTAAGAAAAAGAGAGAGATAGAGGAAGCAAAATGGAGGGACGTGGAGGGCAGCAGAAGTGGTAGGCAATTTTGGCAAGCGATAGGTAAGTTTAGACCGAGAAGGAAGCAGAAGGGAAAGGGGATAACAAAAAAGCAGTGGGCGGAGCATTTTCAGGAATTACTATCATCGCAAGGACGGAGAGAGATGAAAGAAAGAGTGTGCGGAGAGGAACGGGAAAGAAAAGAAGAGCAGGGAGAAAATGAGGAAGAAATGGAAAAACTAAATGCAGAAATAGGGGAGAGGGAGGCTACGGAGGCGCTGAAGGAATTGAAAAACAATAAAATCACTTGGGAGACGGGATAACAGCGGTGTTCCTCAAAAATTTGCTACAGGAATGGAGGCTAGGATATATCCCATCTACAAATCAGGAGACGAGGAATCGGCAACGAATTATTGAGGAGTGGCTTTATTAGACGTGGGGTACAAATTGGTAACAAACATAACGGGAAAAAGATCAAGGGAGTGGATAGAGAAGAAAGGAGTGATAAAGAATTGTCAAGCAGGATTTACAGGAAGAAGAGCTACGAGGGATCATATCTTGGTAATGGATAGCCTGGTGGGTAATAAATTAAAAAGGAAAGAGGGAAAACTTGATGTTGCGTTCATAGATTTTAAACAAGCGATCGATTTGGTAGACAGGAACTGTATGATGAAGAAGCTGGAGAAAATAGGAATAAAGGGGCAGATGATGAAAATGATCAGGAGAATATATGGGAAGAAAACAAATTCAATAATATCAGTAGAAGGTGTATCGGAAAAATTTGAAACGTGGAGGGAAGTAAGACAGGGGTGCCCGTTGGGTTCAACATTATTTATAATAGGGCTGAGTGATCTAGAAGACGAATGGGAAAGGAAGAATGAGGAAGGCACAGTAATAGGAAACAAGAAAATATATGCATTGAAGTGTGCTGACGATGTAGTTGAAGTAGCGGGTGATGCGATAGGTCTGAAGATTTAGTAAAACAAATTCAGAAGCTTTTTAATTTCCAAGTTTGCAAGCTAATAACTAAATTTTCCTAAGATTTCTGTAATAATTTCAAATGATTTTGATTTTTCCCAATTCTTCTCCCTCTCTACATTACTTTTGCATTGTTTGTACCCATCACAGTACTCAGATTTATCTATTCTTCCCCAATTCTCCTGGATTCCCTGCTCTTCTTTTATTTTTACTCCCATATCTAGTTCTTTGTTTAATTCCTCTAGCTCTTCCTGGTCTCTCATTCTCTTACATGTTATTCCATTCCCTACTTCCCTCATTGCCTTTTTCAGTTCCCTACCTATCTTCCATTTGCTTTATCTTACTGATATACTCTCCCGCTCTTCTTCTAGCTTCTACTTCTATCCTTGTAACTCCCGCCTCTATTCTCCATAAATACCCCGGTGTGTTGTTATCCACCCCAAGTGGTATTCTGACGCACTTTCCCTGCGTTTTTTTTCCATTTCGTACCTTCTTGGAACGCAAATATTCCCCATAAGTCATGCATGTCAAGAACCAAAATCCAAGATATTTATACCTTTCCACTATTTCTAGACTCTTCCACTTAAATTTCCAACTTTCATCCTTCTTCCTTCTCCCCCCTTTTCTAAATATCATTATTTTACTTTTCTCTACATTCACCTCCATCATATTCTTATCTACATACTTCTCTAGTGTTTTGAGCATCTCCTTCAGACCTATCGCATGATCCGCCACTACAGCTACAACGTCAGCAAACTTTAATGCATATATTTTCTAGTTCCCTATTACTGTCCCTCCCTCATTCTTTTTTTCCCATTCGTCTTCTAGATCATTCAGCCCTAGTATAAATAATGTTAAACTCAATGGGCACCTCTGTTTTACTTCCCTCGACGTTTCAATTTTTTCCGATTTACCTTCCCCTGATATTATCGAATTTGTTGTCTTCCCATATACTCTCCTGATCATTTTCATCATCCGCCCCTTTATTCCTATTTTCTCCAGCTTCTTCATCATCAAGTCCCTGTCTACCAAATCAAACGAATCATTCCTTTTCTTCTCTGTCCACTCCCTTAATCTTTTTCCCATTATGTTTGTTACCAATTTGTACCCCACGTCTAATAAAACCACTCCTCTATAATTCGCTGTTAATTCCTCGTCCCCTGATTTATAGATGGTATATATACTAGCCTGCTCCGACCCCCTCGCTATTTTCCCCTCTATGCACATTAGGTTAATTATCTCACCCAATTCAGTTATCCATTCTTGCGGCAAATTTTTCAGGAACTCCGCTGTAATTCAATCTTCCCCAGCAGCTTTATTGTTTTTCAATTCCTTCAGCGCCTCCCTAACCTCCCTCTCCCCTATTTCTGCATGTAGTTTTTTTCATTTCTTCCTCATTTTCTCCCTGCTCTTCTTCCCTTTCCCCTTCCTCTCCGCAAACTCTTCCTTTCATCTCTCTTCGTCCCTCCATTTTGCTTCTTCCATCTCTCTCTTCTTCTCAATTCCCAGCGCTTTTAGCCTCTTCCGCCGTTCCCTTAGTACACCTTTTTCCCTCTCTCCTTTAGTTTTCAAGTAATCTTTCAGTGCCTCCCACATCTTTTTCTTCTGTTCCTTGACTTCTTTCCCTAGTTTCACTTTACCTTCTTCACCTCTACTCCTCTTTTTAACCATCCCCAATTCCCTCGCGACTTCTTTATTGCAATCATCAAGTTCCCCATTTCCCGTCTACTGAAACATTATCATTCCTTCCACTCCATTTTTTCCTCATTTCCTCTTAATATTCCTCCTCTTTATCCTCATTCCATTCGAAGAACCCCTCCCCCTTTTGGCCCTCTTTCCTTCTTTCAACTTGTTTCCCCTCTTCCA
The DNA here is from genome assembly GCA_932178445.1 of Andricus quercusramuli. Lineage (NCBI taxonomy): Eukaryota > Metazoa > Arthropoda > Insecta > Hymenoptera > Cynipidae > Andricus > Andricus quercusramuli. Next base: position 204,864 of record CAKNXH010000280.1, on the reverse strand, counting down.
TTCCCAATACTAGTGTGATAGGTAGACGGTCTGAGACTATTATTGTTACTATTTCCATATTTTCGACAATATTTTCTGACCCATGATCCCATATTAATGCATAGTCGATCGTAGAGCCTTCCCCATGTCAAATCGCCTTCCCAATCCCTTTTCGTTCTTCCATTCGAAACCAACAATTCTAGACCTTCCTATAGCTCAACCATTTTTTTTCCTTCCGCGTTCACAATTTTATCTGTCGATTTTCTATCCTCATAATCCTCCTCAGCGATCTCATTGCTGCTTTGCAGCACTCCTATCCTCGCATTCCAGTCCCCTATTACTATTACATTCTCTTCTGCCCCTATATTTTCTATTATTTTCCTCAATCCCCCCCCCCCTCCCTGACATTCCTGCACTGTTATATAATGCGACTATTCTCAATCTTTGCTTTCTATTTCCTAACTCTTCCACCATCAAACCTATTTTCCACTCACTCACCTTAATATTTTTATTTCTACAATTTCTGTTGCTTATTCCTAACAGTTGCCCTCCTTTTGCTCTCCCTTTCTTAAACACTCTCTCAACCGCTCTGCCATAACACTTAGAATCACTGCCTAATGCAGACATGCTCAACTGGGGGAAATTCCATCCGGGAACAGATGTTCCGCGTCCACCTCTCTTTCTCCTAGAGAGCGGGAGAGGTGGTAGACTCATGCGCGTGGTGGACGCGTACGTCACAGAGGAGAGATTCTCGAAAGCGTTTACCACCACTCCCGTTCTCTAGAAGAAAGAGAGAATCCACTGATTCACTTCTTTTTCCCTCGGTGCCATATCATCTCCAATTATCACTCCTTCCTCCCACATGCTCATTCTTGTCTTTATAATTTTCAGCTTGTCTTCCATTGCCTTCAGCTTTACTAGCAGTCCTTCTTTAACCTTTTTTATTACTCTAAATATTGGATCTGCCCCAGTTCTTCTTAGAATTATTTCCCTCATTTCATCCTTCATGGCATTTTCCCTGCATCTCAATCCACTCACAATAATATTCTTCTTTCTTTCTCTTCTTTCTTCTAACTCCTAAACTAGCTCTCTTTCAGGTAATGCGTCCGGCTTCTCCTTCCCTTCTTTTCTTCCATCCTGTGCAGCCTCCTTACTATTTCTCTTTTCCCAGATCTTTCCCCTATCTTTCTGACCTTGGTTTGTTTGGAGTGCCTTATCTCCTTGTTCTAGTGCATACATGCTCAACTCGGGGAAATTCCCTCCGGGAACAGATGTTCCGCGTCCACCTCTCTTTCTCCTAGAGAGCGGGAGAGGTGGTAGACGCATGCGCATGGTGTACGCGTACGGCACAGAGGAGAGATTCGCGCAAGCGTTAACCACCACTCCCGCTTTCTAGGAGAAAGAGAGGTGGACGCGGAACATCTGTTCCGGAAGGGAATTTCCCCGAGTTGGGCATGTCTGTTCTAGTGAATCCTTGCTTAACTTTTTGAGCAAATAGATGATGAGAATTATAATTTAAATAACGTTCTGAAAATGAAATTTTTTTATACCAATTTGTGATTAAATTTTCTTCTGTAGTTTCTATGATTAATAAATCAAGGTATGTTATTGAATTTTTTTTTCAATAGTAAATTTAATCGAACCCTCTAAATTGTTAAAGGTATTTATGAATTCATCTATTTTGTCCGATGGAATAATTTTCCATTTTTGGTTGAAAATTAACGTTTTTGTTGAAAATTAAACTGTTTTGTAGAAAATCATTCTGCTTGGCTTAAAAATAAATTGCTTTTAATTAAGGATTCAAGGAATTTGTTGGAAATTCATCTTTTTTCGTTGAATTCAATTTTTTTTAATTTTTTACAATTTTTTTCGGGTGAAATATAAAAATAAAACATGTGTTCGAAAATGCAACTAATTGTATGGAATTCGACTTTTTGGATGGAAAATTCAATAATTTGATTAAAATTTTCATTCTTTCTTGACTGAAAAATCTTCTTTGGTCTCAACAAAATTTACAACAATTCAATTAAATCTAAACATTATTTATAAAAGGGGAGAAGTTCAAAATTGTAAGAAAACTGAATTGATTCAAAGGATGCTCAGAATTCAAAAAATAAAAATAAAAAATCATTAAAATCTTGAAAACAATTTTTAAAATTTTGAAAAAATTTAGATTTTTGAAGATTTCGAAAAGAAATTTTGAAGCTTCTAAACCATTTTAAAGCTTGCTGAAGACGAAGAAAATATCTTCAAGATTTCTGGTTTGAATCAAGTGAAAAAATTTTCCTACAATTCCGAGGCAAACTAAATTTTTTTCATTTCGAAAAATTAATTTTAAATGTAAATTTTTTTTAATTTTAACACAAAAATTAATATTAATTTAGAAAATTCATAACTCCGTCTAGTCTGAAAAGAAGTGATTTATGTTATTTTAATGGATAAGGTAGATTTCTCATAATTTATAAATCTAAGAGAATATTTGAGAATATTTGAAAATATTTTGAAATATTTCTAAAATTTTTAAAAAAGAATCTGGTGGATTTACAATTTTTTTAATTATGCAGGATTTTTGGAAAATTTTGAAAAAAATTCGAATCCTTATTAAAGATACCAAGAAAGTTGATGAAATATAAATATAATATAAATATAAAATAAATAAATAATCTCCTGAAATTTTGAAAAAAAATGAAAATAATTTTGGTGAAAATTTTTAGAACAAATTCGAGTAATCTGAAGTAATTTATAAGTTATAATTTTAAGTAATCTGAATTTAGAAGTGAAGTTTTCCAAAAAATAAAAACACTTTCTTATGATTCCCAAAAAATATTTTTTATTGAATTAAAATGATAATTTTGAGAGAATATTTAACAAGGTTTCAAGATATTTCCAAAAAGTGTCAAAAAAGATTTTGGAAGATTTTATGGCAATTTTTTCACAATTTTTCAAGAAGTTTAGAAAAGGTCGATTCATTAAAAAAGATGTTTAGAAGATTTAAGAGTATTGAAAAGATTTCAAAAAATTTAAATTCAAATTGGAAGATTATAGCAACAAAATTTTGAAGGCCTTCAGGAATTTTGAGAGATTTTATCGAATCAACAAATTTCCTGAAGATTTTGATTCAACTTTGAAGTGTTTTTTATTTTGAAAAATTACTTTAAACATAATATTTTTTAAATATTTCAAAATATTTCCAAAATCGTATCAAAAACAATCTTGAAGGTTTTAAACCAATTTTGTAATGTAAAAATGTTCAAAAATACCGAAAATATAATTGCAAAAATACAAAATTTTTGAAATTTCAAATTTAAAAAAAAAAGAAACTACCAAAATTATTTTAAACGAAATTCAAATATTCGGAAAGTAAAAATTGAGGAAACTAGAAAAATTGAGAAATTTCCGAAACTTTGAAACCTAAATTTTAAAAATTCCGAAATTTCAAATACACGAAATTAGTAATTTCCCGAAATTTGTGATTGTCAGAATTTAAAATTCACAATAACAAAAAATATTTAATATAATTAGATAAAAAAAAATAAAA
>CAKNXH010000280.1:168025-180104 GCA_932178445.1 Andricus quercusramuli | reverse complement strand
CCTTGAAATCCTTGAAATCCTTGAAGTCCTTGAAGTCCTTGAAGTCCTTCGGAATCCTCGAAGTCCCTTGGAGTCCTTGAAGTACCTTACATTTCATTGAAGGCTTTGTAGTCACATTGAAGTCCCTTGGAGTCCCCTGAAGACTTTGAAGTTTTCAATGTCCATTGGAGTCCTCCGAAGTCCTTCAAGTCTTTGAAGTTCCTTAAAGTCCCATTGAAGTCCTTGAAGTCCGGTGTTAGCATTTTGAACTAAAATAATTAATCTTCAACCAAAAAATAATAAGTTTCAATAAAATAGTTTATCTTTTAACCAATTATTTTAATTCATCGCCAAAAGAGAATAATTTTCTGCAAAATACATGAATTTTTAACCAAATATTTGAACCAAAGAGATAAACATTTAATCGAATGTGTGTAATAACAATAATTTTAAAAAACTAGCAATCGTTACCGTTTCCAAATTTAATTTTTTTTCAGTTATTTTTATATTTTAGAAATACCACCATCATCAATCGCGCACTTGTATTTTTTTAATCTTGGAAAAAATAATGTTTAATACAAAATAAACAATTTTATTTCTGAAAAATTTTTGAACACTTAAATTCGAGCTGAAATTGTATTTTAGTCATTTTACATTCCATGAAAACAAGGTTAAATACAAGGAAGTAAGTACTATTAGTCTGTTTCTAAGCTTATATAAATATAATTTTCCCAAGTTTCTTGACAAAACTGAAAAAAAATTAATGATTTCAGATATGTTGGAAAAAAATCTGGAATATATTTTTATTTTATATAACTTTACCATTCCATTTCATTTTGTTCTTGAACTATGCAAGAAAAAAAAGAAAGATTCGCAGACAAAAATTGTGTTTCCAATGAAGATCTACATATTTTTTGGAAATCACTCCTCGATGGGATGCGCAGTTTTTGTTTTATTATTAAAGACAATAATGAAAAAAAAATTGAATTTTTACCCAAACGACACAAGCTACGAAAAATATGAATGCACAAAAGTAGTTTAGCCAAAGAAGAGCTACAAATTTGTCATTTATCATTTCTTGATAGGATTCGTAGTTTTTGTTTTAATCCTGAAAAATAAAATTGAAAAAAAAATTGAAAAACAACACAAACTACGAAAAAAAAATAGGAAAGAAAAATTGTGCCCCTAAAACTCATACACAAATTTTTTATGAATCACTTTTTGATAGGACGCATAATTTCCGTTCTTCACGAATAAAGAAGCCTCGGTGGCTCAGACGATAATGCGTCAGGCTTCCGAGCAGGAGAACTGGGGTTTGATCCCTGAGCCGGTAACAATAGAAATTTTTCTATGTACTTAAACCGGAGCTCCGATGGTCCGGAACCCACCTTAAGCTGTCGGTTCCCTCAGAAGAGGCTGGTTACGTACCTTACTTTTTTCATATCAGGCGTTGTTTCGGTAAAAATTTCCACATGACTGGAACAAGAACAAGTGCGGACAAAAAACTAGGGAAGAACTCGAAGAACTGTGTAGAACTGACGAAGAACTTAAGAGTGAGGGACGATGAAGAACTGAAAAACTGACTGATGAAGGAGATCAATCAGATCATGATACTGAAAGAACAACATTTGAGTATCGATTCTATAGGATGAGCGTTACAGTAAAAAAGTATATACAAAAACTGTCTAATCAGTTGGAAATCGCATCCACAGATTCTACTTCTCTTTTCAATATTTCGAATACCCTGTCAATCCACAATCCACATTCAGCGACAAGTTCCAATTCAAATAGCATGCAATTCCAACCTGCAGAGCTATCAGGGTCTGAAACAAATTCGGGTTCAGGTACCTTTCAAGGAATTCCAATTCTAGAACAAAGTCAAATTCAACTTGCATCCCACTCTAAAATTCCGAAACTTTCAACACCTACCTTTCATGATACATCTGACACGTACCTTGCTTTTTATGATTCATTCCGCACTATGTATCACGACAATCCAAAGATTCTAACTATTAATCAATTTCTGTATCTCAGGACTTGATTGAAAGGCGAGGCAGCCGAAGTTGTGGCTTCCCTTGAAACATCAAGTGGAAACTATCTTGTAGCGTGGGAATTGCTAAAAAATCGTTGCGACAATAGCAAGTTTATTGTGAAAAGCCACATCAAGGCTTGATTCGAAATGCCAACAATCTCAAAAGAGTTTTCAATTCGCTCATTGTTGGATCATGTGCGAAAATGTGTGTCTCCGAGCAATTGGTCAACCAGTAGACCATTGGGATGTGTTTCTAGTTTTCATTACAGAGTGCGGCACGGAACTGATTTGTTTTAGCGCCAAGCTGCGAGGAGTGGTCGGATGTGGTCGGGAGTGTCACATTCAGTAGGGCATGTCCTGAAGTTTCGTCTCCCCCAAAGTCAGTCGACATCATGCATTGAAGGAAGGAGCAGCGCGCGTTTGCCTGCGAAGATTACTTTTCCCACGGTATTTCATCATCGCCTCTCAACGTGCCTTCCGTACTCGGTTGAACATTCATCCTGCAAGTCCCGTTCCTGGTCGACAGCTGATTGTTTCGTGGATGGAAACATTCAAGATCGGACAACTTGTCTGCCGGTCAGGAACGGACAACCAGACTGCTGGCCAGGAACGGGACCTGCAGGATGAATTTGGAACCGAGTACGGAAGGCACGTTGAGAGGCGATGATGGAACGACTGTTGGAAGAGTAAGCCTCGCAGGCAAATGCACGCTGCTCCGTCGTCCAACGCATAATGTCGACTGACTGTTAGGGAAATGTAACTTCAGAACGTCCCCTACTAAATAAGACCCTCCACACAATCAACCGACCACTCCTCGCCGCTTGAATACAAAAACAAATCAGCAAATTTCTTTGCCGCACCCTGTATTACAGAAAAGCTCAATAATTACACTCGCGAGAAATGGGAGTAATCCGTAGATAATATTCAAAGTCTCACCTTGAAAGGCGTATTTTCCATTCTCGAGCCTGACAAAATGGGTCACTATACCGCTAATCTTCCTTTCAATGACAAGAAGGACTCACTTGAAGATTCGCCCAGTGCGAAATTTCAGCGTTTTTTTTGCTTTAAAAAGAAAATTTGAAAAGAATCCGCTGCTGAGGTCTCAATATACCGAATGCATACCAGGATACCTTGACGAAAGACATATGTCTCTCCTGTCCAATCGCGACCTGTCAAATCAAGGTTTTCATCCGCCTCATCACGCGGTAACAAAAGAATCTAGTTTGACCACAAAATAATCTAGTTTGACCACAAAAGTTAGAGTCCTTTTCAATGGCTCAGCTAAGTCAACGACAGTTGTCTCTTTAAATGACACTCTTATGGTTGGTCCCACCATACAAAATCTTTTTTCCATTGTAACTCGATTCCGATCGTTCTTGTACGCTCTGTCTGCAGACATTTAACACATGTACAGACAAATTTACATTGCTGAAGAAGATACAAGGTTTCAAGAAATACTATAACGTCCGAATCCTTTTGAGCCTATCAAAATTTATTGTCTACACCAAGTTAAATTTAGCACAGCTTGCACCCCATTTCTGGCAATTCGCACACTTTTTCAGCTCTCGGAAGATAAACGCGAAACACACCCAGTCGCAGCTCAAATTTCAAACATGATCTCTACGTAGACAATCTAATGTCAGGAGCACAATCCTATGAAGCTAATTAGGCTTTCACTCGAAGGGTGATTTGTCCTGCGACAATGGGTTTCAAATCATCCTCAGTTTAGCAGTAAATTATTCAATGAGGATTCAAACGCCCACATGTTCATTACCAAGACATATTTTGTCTGAAATTTCTAAATTGATTGGCTCATTAGGACTGTTAGGGTCAGTCATTGTTTCAGCTGAAATTTTAATTCAACAACTCTGGAAAAAAATTGACATGGGACGCGCCTGTCCCACTTGAAACTCAAAAGGAGTGGTCAGATTATAAAGAACAGTTGTCTGTATTAAAAAATATCAAACTCCATCGATGTATTGTAATTCCAAATTTCACGGAACTGCAATTACATGGGTTTTGCGATGCGAGCGAGAAGGCTTATGGTGCTTGCCTTTCACTAAGGTCAACTAATGAACACGGCAACAGCTTTCCGATCCGAACGATTTACTTCCACAAACCCAAGGTAACATTCTTATCGACACTTCTACGACTAGCCTTCCAACGACAGATCTATTTTTGACATGATCAGCTGTAGCGACAGCTTCTGCCCAGATTGATTTAATTTCGATTCCAATTTCACTGAGTTTGGCAACGGCATTACAAAATTTATTTAATTGGATACGTACGTCCTCATCTTCATGCATTTTATTCAAGGTCAAGTGCTCGAATAAAACTCCCTTCCGAGCAGGTCCTTTAGATTGATAGATCGATTCTCATTTTTGCCTTACTTGTGATGTTTCGCATCCTTCAACTTGTTCCAGCTCTGACGGACCTATCATCATCTCCATCGAAGATTTTTGGTCTCGTCTTCTTTCCGTTCACGTAGCCCCAGCTGTAATTTTTGTTGAGCATTGCCTGCGCTTGTAACGTCCAAGTGTCGTAATTATCATTGGAAAGCGGTTCGCTGCGAAAGCTTTGAGTAGCCATTAGCACCGCTATGTTCAGTTCTTGACGTGTGCTCCATTTCGTCTCGTTCTATACTTGCCATAACTTATTTATTAGGCAATTTTGTACTTTGTGTCGTACCTCAGTGATTGTATTTGTATTCAGAGTGCAGTTTATATGTTTCATTTCATGATTTTTGGGCTCTTTGCTGCCTAGAAGTTTGTTTTTTAGTTTCGGAGGTCGACAGTTTTTGTGCAGTGAATACGTATTGCAATGGGTGCTTGTCCCGAGTGTAATAAGACAATATCCAGAGGATTGCAGGGTGCTGTTTCCTGCATAAAGTGTGGTGTATTTAGCGACATAGCCTGCGTCAATGTCAGATTGTCAAAGAAAGAATTTGATGATCTAAAAAAGGAAATGATCGATTTTATTTGCGTGAACTGCAAATCACCGAAAGCTAGCGATACCTCTTCAGGTTTGGATCGAAGCTCCTTGCTAAGTGGAGGTATCGACCCTGCCAGTAAGGATCAGGTATCTAACCCCTTACCTACAACATTTCCTGCCATCCCTGTCACTACTGTGCCCCTGCTTGCTTGCATGGATTACAAAAATTAACATCACGGTTCAGGAAATTAAGATCGATATTTCAGAAAATTCTCGCAGAATCAATCAGCTTGAAAGTGCTACTGGTAGCAATGCGGATCAGGTGACACAGATAAAGATGGAGGCAAGCTCGCTCAAATTGAAGGTCGCCTCACTTGAATTCACCGGTTACCTGATGATGACATTATGAATGCTCATCGCATTCGTCAGTCCCCAACATCAAATCCACTGCTCGCACCCATCATCGTTGCCAAGTTTAGCAGACAGTTGGCAAGAGATAAAATAATCGAGCAGAGGAAAAAAGTACGAGACTTCCCTACGATCAATCTTGGCTGGCCAGATAATGAGGAGAGTCTAATTTTTATCCGTGAGGCTTTGACGCCCTATAGTTCTGGCACCATTTCTTTCCAATTTGTTAACTTCTGACCTTGGAAGACGGGACCAATATCTTCATTAAGTAGATTACTTGTTCTAGTCCAGGAGGACATAGATCGCGTTAGCCTCTGGGCCTGGAGGAATGGACTTACTCTTAACCCGGGCAAAACTCAGGCCATTGTTGTTGGACCTACTTCATCTCCATCACTTGAAACTTTGGCATCTTTTCCACCACTTCGTACTGAGAATCTCGCTATCCCTTTCGCCTTGTCTAGGGTTCGTCTAGAGTTCATCTAGCGGCGCCTAGTAAGTTTTACCTGCGACCCTTTTGAGTCTAGCATTCGTCTAATATCATCTAGAAAGGGGTCAATTCTAGATGATGCGTTCCTAGACGATCTCATCTAGAAATCGTCTAGATTTTCGGTAGGGTAGAAGGCACAGGTACAGAGCATCTCCAGGAAAACATACAGTATTCTACAGCAACTACACAAGAATAAGGACTCTTCACCTACCTCTTCTCGGATACTTTTGGTTAAGAGTCTAATCCTAATTACGAACACATAACTCCATACAGACATAGGGATGGTCTGCCTAATATTGCCAAAAGAAGACAATTCTTTATGAGTAATTTGCTCTGAACTCTTCTTCAGAACAGAGCTCCTGAGTATCCATTCAACCTATTCCAATTTGTAGACAGAAACCTTGCAGCACAGTCTGAACTTCGTAAAAGACATAAAATCCTTAAGATTCCTTCTCACAGAACATGTCAGCTTGAAAGATCATTCATAGTAAGATGTGCCCGGTAACTGAACCTCAGCAAAGATTTGACTTTCAACTTCTCACGCACTAATTAACTTGAATAATCCCTGGGCCCATAACCTGTTGAGACTTATATAAGTAGAGCGTTGAGCTTCATGAATAAATATATTAATTTATTATCCTGGTATAAACAGATTGTGTAAATGATTTACACTAATATTAGAGCTGCTATTTTATTTTTTCATTTTGTATTTTTACTTTAAAATCAGCTTCCTGGAAAACGAGGTTCAAAATGACATTTCGAACGGAATTATGCACCGATTTAAGATTTATTGAAAAAATCAGGACTATCTTTATTTGAGAAACTTTTAAAGATATTTAGAATTTTTAAAACGATTCATAAATAATTGAAACTTGAAAACATTTTATGAAAATGCAAATCTTGTCTTAAAAAGTCATATTTTTTAGTAAAAATTTATCTCTCTCGTTGAAAATTCAACTATTCCATAAAAAAAATTAATCTTCTTTAAAAAATCACATTTTCAGTTGACTGTTGAACTCAATTGCTTGAGAATTAATTTTTTATCTAAAAATGTAACTATTCCATTTTTTGTTGAAATTTTATATTTTCAATTGAAAATTTGGGTTTTCTTGGTAAAAAATCACATATTTGGTTGACAATTTAACTATTTCATTAAAAATGCATCTATTCTGTAGAAAATTCGTTTCTTTCATTAACAATTAATTTTTTAAGATTCATAATTTCAATTGAAAATTGAACTATTTTGTTGAAGATTCATTTTTTTTTTGTAGAAAATTAATCTTCTCAGTTGAAAAATTGTCCGTTTTGTTTAAAATTCAACTATTTGGTAGAAAATGCATGTATTCTGTTGAAGATTCTTCTTTTTTCTTAAAAATGCAACTGTTAGATTTAGAATTTAACTATTTCGTTTGAAATTCACGTATTTTGTAGAAAATTCTTATCTTTTGTTTTTTTCATTTTGAAACATTAATTTCAGCACAACGTTTCAAAAAGGTTACAAAATATCTCCAAACTTGTCAAATAAGTTTTGAAAGATTGCAAGGAAACTTTTTTGATGGTTCAAAAATTGTATGAAAAATCTATGAAAAAAATATTAAAGATATTTTTAAGATTTAGAAGTTTTGGAAAGATTCCAACCTACTTTAAAATTAAAACATATTTCAAAAAATTGAAAATGTGAACAATAAAAAAATTGTTGTTCAATAAATATTATTTATTTATCCAAAATACAAACAAAAATATGTTTACCAAAGAAATTTCTTTTCGCCTCGAAATTTCCTTTTAAATATTCTTTAAATTAAAAATTTTATTTTTGAGAACGTTATTTTTAATTTTTTTTAAATACTGTGGACACTTTCAAACAAAACTTTTCATCCACAAATATATATTTTCAAACTAATGTTATTTTAAATTCATACAATAATCTAAACCAAACATTTAGCATTCAAAAAGAAAATTTTCTTTATTAAACATTTGATTACTTTATTGGAAATTAATCTTTTTGTTGAAAATCCTATGATTTTAGTCAAAGATTCATCATTTTAGTTGAAAATTCATCGTTTTGTTTGAAAATGGAACAAATTTCTTGAGAATTAGTTTTGTTTTTGTTGACGTTTAGTTTTTTGTTTACCGGAAAAGTGTAACTATTCTAATTGAAAATTACACCATTGTAGTTGAAACGTCATTTCTTTGGTTGAACATTAATTTTTAAATTGAAAAATCAACTTTTTGGTTGAAAAACTTAGAAACTTATATATTATTTATATTTATATATTTATTCATAATTCATTTATTATAAATTATAATGAGTGAAAAATTACCTATTCGATTTTTTGAAATATTCAATAATTCGATAATGGAAAATTACTAATTACTAATTATTAATTACCTATTATTGAAATAATGAGTTAGAAATATTTCGTTTCTTATAATCAGCCTACATCACCTCCACAAACATTCCGTATTTTCAAGTTCTTTCTTCAGACAGGAAAAATCAGACTTATTTACAAACCTAATCTACCTTAACATACTTTCTTGACAAAAAACTATTCTGATTTCGAAACACCTGAATAAAAATTAAAACATTTGATATTAGTCGATTTGAAACTGAAAATAATAATTAATATCTTGTTAATAATCCAAAGCAACATATAATGGGTATATTCTTTATTTTACTAAGGCCTTTTGTAAATAAAAAAAAGGTTTTTTAAAAATTAATATTGTCTAGAAATAAGTAAAACAATATTCTGATGTAACATAAAAATAATCATAAGAATATTTTGGACGCCTTTTTGACAGACAGACAAAAAGACAGACAAACAGACAGACAGACAAACAGACAGACAAACAGGCAGACAGACAAACAGACAGAAAGACAGACAGACAAACAGACAGACATACAAACAAACAGGCAGACAAACAGACAAACAGACATACAAACAGACATACAGACATACAGACAAACTTACAAACAGACAAACAGACAGACAAACAGACAGACAAACAGACAGACAAACATACAAACAGACAGACAAACATACAAACAGACAGACAAACAAACATACATACAAACAGACAGACAGACAAACAGACAGACAGAGAAACAGAAAAACAGACAGACAAACAGGCAGACAGACAAACAGACAGACAAACATACAGACAGAAAAACAGACAGACAAACAGACAGACAAACAGACAAAAAGACAGACAGACAAATAGACAGATAAACAGACAAACAGGCAGACAGACAAACAGACAGACAAACAGACAGACAGACAAAACAGACAGAGAAACAGACAAACAGGCAGACAGACAAACAGACAGACAAACATACAGACAGACAAACAGACAGACAAACAGACAGACAAACAGACAAAAAGACAGACAGACAAATAGACAGATAAACAGACAAACAGGCAGACAGACAAGCAGACAGACAAACAGACAAACAGACAGACAAACAGACAGAAATTTTGTAAAAACCGGTTTTTTGGGTTCAGGGGGTCTCAAAACGTGGACATTTGACAAAAACGGGGGAGGGGCCCCCCCGGCAAAATTTTACAAAAATCTAATATTATTTATGTAATACAAAATATAAAATGATATATTTAATAATATAATATAAGAATTTCATTAATTCGAGTTGAGATCAAATTTTGAAAATTAGGAAGAAAAAAATAAGTATTATCAGTTTGTTTTTAAATTTATATTATTCCAATTTTTACAAGATTCTTGAGAGAATAAAAAATTTTTTTTTGAATATTTCAGATGTGTCAGAGAAGAATCTAGAATATTTTCAAGACATTTTTTTCATTTGATAGGATTCTACAAAATGTCAGAAAAAATTCGAGTCTATTAAAAAAATTTTCAGGAATTTTCATTCAAAATTTTTCGAAATTCTTTCAAAGCTCTTAAAGCTTAAAATGGAATCTTTAAAAATCGACAATAAATTTTTTTTTTTAAATTAACAATTATTTTTCAATCTGTCTAATTCTAGTAAATATTTCTCGAATTCACTCGATTTTTTTTTTTTTTTTTTTTTTGATTTTTCAATCTCACTGCCTTCTAAACCTTCTAATCCTTAAAAATTATTCTAATTTTTCCTAATTTTTTTCTCTGCAAAATTAGAAAAATTGCCTTAAAATCTTTCAGATTCTTCTTCAAGAATTTTCGAAATCTTTTGAAATCTTTTCTAATAACCTCATAAAATTAATTTTTCGAAATAAGAATTTATTTTAATTTTTCCCAGAAACCTGAAAAAAGTTTCATTTTAGTGAAATTTTACAACATTTTTGAAAAAATTTTGAAATTTTAAATTATTTATGAATAGTTCTAAAACTTCTAAATATCTCTAAAAGTTGCCCAAATTTTTTCCACACATTTTTAAATCTTCGGAACTTAAATTTATGGTGGAAAATTAATCTAATTTGCAGGAAATTTAAGAGTTTTGTTAAAACGTCTTTTTTTGAAAATTCGAATCTTCTGTTAAAAATTCGTCTTTTTGAATTGAAAATTCAACTAATTTGATCGAATAATTTATTTATTTGCTCAAAAATTTAACCATATTGTTCAAAATTGATTTTTTTTTTGTTAAAAATTATTTCTTTTTCAATTGAAAATTCAAGTATTCCAGTTGAAGATTCTTCATTTCAGTTGAAAATTCATTCCTTGATTAAAAATTTGACTATTTTGTTGAATATGCTATATTTTGTAAAATATTTATTTTCTACTTGAAATTGTAAGCATTTCATTTTTGGTGGAAAATTTATCTTTTTTAGTTAAAAAATTCAACTGTTATCTGGATAAAAATTTATCTTTGTAGTTGAAAATTTAACTACTTGGTTGACAATTGAACTACTTTGTTCAATTTTATATTTCTGGTTGAAGATTCTTGATTCCAGTTAAAAATAATTTGGCCGAAAATTCGGTTTTATTGGTAGGAAATTAACTTTTTTAACTGAAAATTTAACTTATACATTTTTGATTTTGAAATTATCTTTGTCAGTTGAAAATTCAACTAGTGGGCTGAAAATTAATCTTTTTGGTTGAAAATTCAACTACTTGGTTAATATTCGAACTACTTTTTAAAAATTGATTTTCAAGTTGTTTTTTCTTGGTTTTAGTTGAAAATTCCTCCCTTTGGTTGAAAATTTGAATTTTTTGTTAAAAATTCGTTGTTTTTTGATTGAAAATATATTTTTAAAATGTAGATTCAACTATTCCAGTCGAAGATTCATTTTAGTTGAAAATTCATCTCCTTGATTAAAAATTGGACCATTTTGCTGAATATTCGATATTTTTGTAAACAATTTTTTTGTACAATGAAAATGTAAGTGCTTCATTTTGGTAGAAAATTTATATTTTTTATTTGAAAATTCAAATGCTTGGTTGAAAAGTCGCCTTTTTTGGTTGACAATTAACATTTATCAAAAAAAACAAATTTTTTTGAAAAGTATCCTTTTTGTTTGAAAATTTGAAAGGTTTTGTTGAAAATTCGTCTTTTTGGTTGACTTTAACTAGGTTTTTATTAAGAATGAAAATTCGATTGGGCTGAAATATTAATTATGCATTACATTTTTTGTTGAGAATTCCTCCCTTTTGGATAAAAATTATTATACTTTGTAGAAAATTCCACAGTATTGTTAAAAAGTCAATATTTTGTTTGAAGATTTATAATTTTAGTTGAAAATTCATCACTTTGGTACAAAATTTAAATAGTTTATTAAAAAATCATTGTTTTTTAGGTAAATATTTTTGAACTGAAAATTCAACTATTTCATTTTTGGTGAAACATTGATATTTTTATTAGGAGATTCTATCAACTATTTGGCTGAAAAGTTATCTTTTTCAGAGTTATTTTCCTCTCGGTTATAAATTATTTTTTCAATTCAAAAAAAAAATCTTTCACTTATATTTTAAAATTATTTTTTTTTAAATTTGTGAAAAATATTTCAAGACAAATAAAATGACTTCTATATTATAAAATTTTGTTGCTCACTTGAAATCTTTAAATATTCTTAAAAATGCTTCAAAATGTGTTGATATTAAAAAATATAAATATGAAAAATTCTGATGTAACATAAAAAAAATCATAAGAATATTTTGGTCGCCTTTTTGACAGACAGACTAACAGACAGACAAACAGAATGTCTGTTTTTCTGTCTGTTTGTTTGTTTATCTGGCTGTCTGTTTGTCTGTCTGTTTTTCTGTCTGTTTGTCTGTCTGTGTGTCTGTTTGTCTGT
>CAKNXH010000280.1:123491-151581 GCA_932178445.1 Andricus quercusramuli | reverse complement strand
GGTGAAAATCATTTTTCTCATTGAAAATTATTATTATTTTTTAAACTGAATATTTAGCTACTCCATTTTTGGAAAATTTATCTTTTTCAATTGAAAATTCATTTCTTACGTTAAAAATGGACCTATTTTATTGAACATTCTTTTTTTTTTTTTGTTCAAAATTATTATGTTAACTGAAAATTGTTGGAAATTCATGTATTTTATTGAAAAGTAGTGTTTTTGGGTATGAAATTATTTGTTTGAAAATTCATCGTTTTGATTGAAAATTCATTTGCTTACTTGAAAATTTAAATATTTTGTTGGAAAAGTTTTTTTCGAACATTATTCTTGAACTGGAAATTTAAATATTCAATTTTTAGTTGAAAATGTATCTTTTTTAGTTGAAAATTCAATTAGTTGAAGAGTTTTCTCTTCAATTGAAGATTTGTTTACTTTTCTTTGAAAGTTATTTTTTTTTCGAACTCGAAATTGGACTATTTTATTTTTGGTAGAAAATTCATATTTTTCAATTAAAAATGTATGTCTTTAGTTGTAAAATTGATTTTTTTATTAGTTTAAAATTCATACCCAAGGATGAAAACTTAAAAATTTTGATGAAAATTCATCTTTTTTTATATAAAATTATTGCCCTCGTATAAAAATTGATCTGTTTTGGTTTTGATGAAAAATCCTTTTTTTCCAAGTTATTAAAAAAATAAAGTTAAATCCCATACAATTAGTATTATTGCTTGACCCTCGGCGTGCAGCCATCTTGTCAGATGACGTCACATCATTGATCGCGCGCTTATTTATATTATATTCTATATATTAAGATCAAATATGCAAATCAATTTTTCATAATATATAATAATCATAAAGTATCAAAAAATATTACGAATGACCTGAAATTTACATTGGTGAAGAAAGGTATTCCTTCCCTTAAATTTAAAATTAATAATTTATTTGAAAAGTGTACAATTGAAATAATTATTCCGCCTCACACTCTGGAAAACTATTTTGTGATTTAAAAATCGATTGTTATTATATACGCAATGATGGTTTATTATAAAAAATGTATTTACACATGTAATAGTTTCAAAAAAGCGCGCCATTTATAGTCAATGAGACTGCCGCTGCAGCGCATGCGCAGTGCAGTTGTGGAGCCGAATTGAGAGCACCTGAGTACACCATCTACCTGTTTTTGCCTTGTTTGTTTATATATTTTTTCTCACGTGTTTTTTCGCGTGGATTTTGATTTTTTGCAAGATTCGTGTAAATAAACTCACCAAATTTTTAGATTTAACTTATGTTGACACCAGTTCATTGATTTTTGTACGAAATGTCAGGACGATTAGCTGTGGTAAGAAACTAACATTTAACCTCAAAACTGATCTTAATGCCACCTTTTTTCGGTTTTTATATATTTTATATCCCTGACAGACTATTTCAAATTTCCTCAATTTAATATTATTCGACTCTTATGATACTGTGTGAATATATAATATGTAGAGAAAAATAAAATTTTCTTCATTTCTCCGAAAAACATAACCTCACTTTCGTGTTTTGGTTTGAAAATTCAACAATTTTGATCGAAATTTAACTTCTTTTAAAACAAGAATTAATATTTTTGGGTCAAAAATTAAACTTTTTCGTACAAAATTAGTCTTTTCGGCTTGAAAATTCAGGAATTTGGTAGAAAATTCAACCTTTTGTTTCAATATTAATTATTATTTGGTTGATAATTCAAATTTTCATGTTAAAGGTTCAACCGTTTTGTAGAAAATTCGTCTTTTTGACATGAAAATTGAACATTTTTTGTGAATTTTTGTTTCTTTATTGACTGAAAAGTCTTTCTTGTTTGAAAATTGGTGTTTTTGGCTTAAAGTGTCATCTTTTGTCGTAGAAATGTAATCTTTTTCGGTTAAAAATTCGACTATTTGGTTGCATTTTAACCTTTTTTATTGAAAATTTACATTTTCGGTGTGAAAATTCAACTTTTTTGTAGAAAATTCGTCTTTTTACATGAAAGTTTAACATTTTTTATGAATTTTTATTTTCTTATTGACTAAAAAATCTTTCTTGTTTGAAAATTGGTCTTTTTTGGCTTGAAAATGCATCTGTTGTAGCAGAAAATGTAACCTTTTTTGGTTGAAAATTCGACTATTTAGTTGAATTTTAATTTTTTGTATTGAAAATTTACATTTTCGGTTTGAAAATTCAAATGTTTGTAGAAAATTCGTCTTTTTGATTTGAAAATTTTACATTTTTTTAAATTTTTGTTTCTTTATTGACTGAAAAATATATCATATATTATATATATTTATATTTAACATTTCTTTTCATATTTTTGGGTTCAAAATCTAATTGTTTTCTTAGAAATTCGTGTTTTGAGTTGAAAATTCAACATTTTTAATAGAAACTTCATCTATTTGATTGAAATTTAACTTTCCTAATAAAAATTAATATTTCGGGGTCAAAATTTAAACTCTTTCGTACAAAATTAGTTTTTTTGGCTTGAAAATAGAAGAATTTGGTAGATAATTCAACTATTTGTTTGAATATTAATTATTATTTGGTTGTTAATTCAAATTTTCGGTTTGAAAATTCAACTTTTTCGTAAAAAGTTCGTCTTTTTGACATAAAAATTCAACATTTTTTATGAAATTTTGTTTCTTTATTGACTGAAGAATCTTTTTTGGTTGAAAATTGGTCTTTTTGGCTTGAAAATGCATCTGTTGTCGCAGAAAATGTAACCTTTTTTGGTTAAAAATTCGACTATTTCGTTGAATGTTAACTTTTTTTAATTGAAAATTTACATTTTCGGTTTTAAAATTCAACTTTTTTGTTGAAAATTCGTCTTTTTGACCTGATAATTAAACATTTGTCATGAATTTTTGTTTCTTTATTGACTGAAAAATCTTTCTTTTTTTAAAATTGTTCTTTTTGGCTTAAAAATGCATCTGTTGTCGTAAGAATTTAATCTTTTTTGGTTAAAAATTCTTATATTTCATTGAAAATTCGTATTTCTTGCTTAAATTTTACTGTTTTATATTTAAAATTAAAATCTTTTTTTGAAATATCCAATATTATGTATATTTATACTTAACACTCCAGTTGAAATTTAATATTTTCAGGTTCAAAATCTAATTGTTTTCTTAGAAATTCGTGTTTTGGGTTGAAAATTTAAAAATTTTGATAGGAAATTCAACCATTTGATCGAACTGTAACTTCCTTTAAAAAAAAATAATATTTTTGGGTCAAAAATGAAACTTTTTGTAGAAAATTAGTCTTTTTGGATTGAAGATTCAAGAATTTGGTAGAAAATTCTAATTTTTGTTTTAATATTAATTATTATTTGGTTGTTAATTCAAATTTTCGGTTTTAAAATTCAACTTTTTCGTAAAAAAATCGTATTTTTGACATGAAAATTCAACATTTTTAATGAATTTTTGTTTCTTTATTGACTGAAAAATCTTTCTTGGTTGAAAATTGTTTTTTTTTTGTTTAAAAATGCATCTGTTGTAGAAATTCAATTTTTTTTTAATTCGTATATTTCATTGAAAATTCCGCTTTCTTGCTTGAATTCAACTGTTTTAGATTTAAAATTAAAATCTTTTTTTGAAATATCAAATATTATGTATATTTATATTTAACCATTGAGTTGAAAATTCATATTTTTAGGTTCAAAATCTAATAGTTTTCTTAGAAATTCGTGATTTTTCTTGAAAATTAAACCATTTTGATAGAAACTTCAACTATTTGATTGAAATTCAACTTTCTTAATCAAAATTAGTATTTTTGGGTCAAAAATTAAACTTTTTCGTACAAAATTAGTCTTTTTGGCTTGAGTATTTATTATTATTTGGTTGATAATTCAAATTTTCGTGTTAAAGTTTCAACTGTTCCGTAGACAATTCGTCCTTTTGACATGAAAATTCAACATTTTTTATGAATTTTTTGTTTCTTTATTGATTGAAAAATATTTCTTGTTTGAAAATAGGTCTTTTTGGCTTAAAAAGTCATCTGTTGTAGAAATTTTATCTTTTTTGGTTCGAAATTCGACTATTTGGTTGAATTTTAACTTTTTTTAATTGAAAAGTTCCTTTTTCGGTTTTAAAATTTAATTGATTTGTAGAAAATTCTGTCTTTTTGATATGATAATTAAACATTTGTTATGAATTTTTGTTACTTTATTGACCGAAAAATCTTTCTTTTTTGAAAATCGGTCGTTTCGGTTTAAAAATGCATCTGTTGTTGTAGAAATTTAATATTTTTTGGTTAAAAATGTTTATATTTCATTGAAAATTCGTCTTACTTGCTGGAATTCAACTGTTTGAACTTAGAATTAAAATCGTTTGTATCTGAAATATCAAATTGAAAATTTCGTTTTAGTTTTTTGTTTTTAATCAAAGAGTTTTCAATCAAAGAAATGAATTTTCAAACAAGAATAATTGTTTTCTTACAAAAATATGAATTTTGATTTCATTAATTTTTAATAAGAAAAAAGTTTTCACAAAAATAGATGAATTATCAACAAAGTTACTTTTTGAAGAAGAAAAATTTTCCAGCAAAAAGATGATTTTTCAACTGAAAAAATACATTTTACAACTGCAAATGCTTCTACGTACTTCAGTTTGCTTTTTCAACAAAAAGTCGAATTTTTAACCAAAAAGAATTATTTTTAACAAAGAGAGACGAATTTTCAATAAAAAACACAAATGAAATTATTTGTTTGAAAATTCATTTCGTTTTTCTGAAAATTCAACTATTTTGCTGAAACTTTTTTTGTAAAAACAATATTTTTATTATTTTATTGAAGATTCATCAATAAAGTTAAAAATGTATTTCTTTTGTTAAAAACCCTTTTTGGGCTAAATATAAATAAAAGTCAATATTTAACACTTCAGTTGAAATTTAATATTTTCAGGTTCAAAATCTAATTGTTTTCTTAGAAATTCGTGTTGGGTTGAAAATTTAACAATTTTGATAAAAAATTCAACTAACTGATCGGACTGTAACTTTCTTTAAGAAAAATAATATTTTTGGGTCAAAAATTAAACTTTTTCGTACAAAATTAGTCTTTTTGGCTTGAAAATTCAAGAATGTGGTAGAAAATTCAACTTCTTGTTTGAATATTAATTAATATCTGGTTGATAATTCAAATTTTTGGTTTAAAGGTTCAACTTTTTTGTAGAAAATTAATCTTTTTGACATGAAAATTCAACATTTTAAATGAATTTTTCTTTCTTTATTGACTGAAAAATCTTTCTTGGTTGAAAATTCTTGTTTTTTCTTTGGTTTAAAAATGCATCTGTTGTCGTGGAAATTGAATCTTTTTTGGTTAAAAATTTGACTCTTTGGTTGAATGTTAACTTTTTTCAATTGAAAATTCACATTTCCGGTTCGAAAATTCAACTTTTTTTGTAGAAAATTCCTCTTTTTACATGAAAATTGAACATTTTTTATCAATTTTTGTTTCTTTATTGACTGAAAAATCTTTCTTGGTTGAAAATTGGTCTTTTTGGTTTAAAAATGCATCTGTTTTCTTAGAAATTTAATCTTTTTTGGTTAAAAAATCTTATATTTCATTGAAAAATTGTCTTTCTTGCTCGAATTCAACTGTTTTACATTTAAAATTAAAATCTTTTTTTGAAATATCAAATATTATTTATATTTATATTTAACCATTTAGTTGAAAATTCATATTTTTGGTTTCAAAATCTAATAGTTTTGTTAGAAGTTCGTGATTTTTCTTGAAAATTAAACAATTTTGATAGAAACTTCAACGATTTGATTGAAATTAACTTTGTTTATCAAAATTAATATTTTGGGGTCAAAAATTAAACTTTTTCGTACAAAATTAGTCTTTTTGGCTTTAAAATTCAAGAATTTGGTAGAAAATTCAACTTTTTGTTTCAATATTAATTATTATTTAGTTGATAATTCAAAATTTCCTGTTAAAAGTTCAACTTTTCTGTAGAAAATTCGTCTGTTTCTCATTAAAATTCCACATTTTTTATGAATTTTTGTTTCTTTATTGACTGAAAAATCTTTTTTGATTGGAAATTGGTTTTTTTGTTTTAAAAATGCATTTATTGTAGAAATTTAATCTTTTTTGATTAAAAATTCTCATATCAAATATATATATTTATATTTAACGGTTTAGTTGAAATTATATATTTTTGGAATCAAAAATCAACCGTTTAGTTAGAAATTCGTGTTTTTGATTGAAAATTCCACAACTTTGGTAGAAGATTCAACTATTCGATTGAAATTAAACTTTTTTCTGGAAAATTCATATTTTGGGGTTAAAAATTAAACTTTTTTTGTAGAAAATTAGTCTTTTTGGCTTGAAAATTAAAGAATTTGGTAGAAAATTTAACTTTTTGTTTAATTGATCAATTTAAATATCAATTATTACATTTTTCTTTGATGAGGCATCTTTTTTAGTTAAGAAATCTTCTGTTTCACTGAAAATGCATAATTTTTGCTTGAATTTAACTGTTTAGATTTAAAATTGAAACCTTTTTTTGAAATATCAAATATTATATTCTATAATTATATTTAACCATTTAGTTGAAAATTGATATTTTCGGGTTAAAAATCTAATTGTTTTGTTAAAAATTCTTGATTTTTGTTGAAAATTGAACAATTTTGGTAGAAAATTCAACTATTTGATTGAAAGTTAATTTCTTCATAGAAATTAATATTTTGGTGTTGAAAGCTAAACTTTTATGTAAAAAATTCGACTTTTTGACTTGAAATCTCAAGAATTTGGTAAAAAATTGAACTTAGAAATTCGCGATTTTTGTTGAAAATTCAACAATTTTGATAGAAGATTCAACTATTTGATTGACATTTAACTTTCTTCTTAAAAATTTATATTTTGGGATTAAAAATTAAACATTTTGTAAAAAAAATTCTCTTTTTGGCTTCAAAATTCAAGAATTTGCTAGAAATTTCAACAAATATGGTAGAAAATTCAACTTTTTGTTTGAATATTAATTATTTGGTTGTTAATTAAAATTTTCGTGTTAAAAGTTCAACAATTCAATTTTGTAGTAATTTCATCCTTTTTTTGTTAAAAATGCAACTGATTTGTTGAATACTAATCGTTTTTCAGCGAGGGTTGATTTATCATTTTAATTCCAAAACTTTTTTTTTAGTTGAAAATTTAACGTTTTTGTTGAAAATTTGTTTTTTTGTTAACAAAATTTTTTTTAACTGCTTACCTGTTTTTCTGTTAAAAATATATCTTTTTAATTAAAAATTCATGTATTCAGTTAAAAATTCGTCTTTTTGGGTAGAAATTTATAACCTTTATGGTTGAAAATTCATCCTTTTAGTCGAAAATTTCACTATTTGGTTAAAAATGCATTATTTTTATTGAAGATTCATCAATAAATTTAAAAATTCATTTCTTTGGTTAAAAATTCCTTTTTTTAAATTTATTTTGTTCAACTGAAAATTTAACTACTCCTTGTCTGGTTGTAAAATTATCTTCTTTAGTGGAAAATTTATCTTTGGTGGTAAAATATTCATCTTCCTGGTGAAAAATTCATCTTTTTGGTTGCAAATTTAACTATTCTGTTGAAAATTCGTTTTTTATGGTGAAAAATTAATTTTTTAAACGGTAAATATAACGATTTTATTTTGGGTAGAAAAATTCTCTTTTTTAGTTGGAAACTCATATATTTTGTTGAAAATTTGTCTCTTTTTATATAAAAATATTCTTTATGGTTGAAAATTCATCCTTTGGTCGAAAATATCGACTATTTGTTTAAAAATGCATTTTTTCATTGAAGATTCATCAATAAAGTTGAAATATCTTTTCTTTGGTTAAAAATTCAACTATTTCTTGAAAATTCTTTTTTTTTTTTGTTACACATTTATTTTTTCAAATGAAAATTTAACTGCTTCGTATTTGGTTGAATATTCCACTAATTGATTAAACGACTTTGTTAAAAATTCGTGTTTTTGTTCATAATTCACCATTCTAATTCAAAAACTTTTTTGTTTTTTGTTGAAAATTCAACTATTTTGTTAAAGATTTGTTTTTATTTGATTGAAAATGAACTTTTCAACTAAAAATTAAACTATTTTATTTTCAGTTTAAAATTTATCCTTCTAGTTGAAAATTCAAGTATTTTGTTGAAAATTAAATTCTTTGGTTAAACAATTTATTATTTCTTTTAAAACTCATGTTTTTTTTGCAGATTTAAAATCTTTTTGGTTTAAAATATTAATCATTACATTTTTTGTTAAAATTTCATGTTTTTGGGTTAAAAATTCATGTTTTTGGGTCAAAAATTAAACCATTTTTTTTGTTCAATTCATGTTTTCGGAATAAAAATTCAACCGTTTTGTTAGAAATTTGTGTTGCGGGTTGAAAGTTCAACAATTTTGATAGAAAATTAAACTAGTTGGTTGAAAATTAACTTTTTTGATTGAAAATTCATATTTTGGGGTTGAAAGTTAGAATTTCTGTAGAAAATTTGATTTTTGGCTTAAAATTGTAAGAATTTGGTAGAAAATTCAACAATTTTGGTAGATGATTCAACGATTTGATTAAGATTTAACTTTTTCTCAAAAAATCATATTTTGGGTTTAAAAATGAAACTTTTTTGTAGAAAATTAGTCTTTTTGGCTTGAAAATTCCACGTTTTTGTTGAAAATTTTCTTCTTTGTTGTTCAACTGTTTTTGGTTTAAATATCAACTATTATATTTTTCGATAAATATTCCACTGCCCAGTTGAAATTGGAACTACTCTATTAAAAATTCTTCTGTTTTGTTGAAGATTCATTATTTTAATTCCAAAACCTTTTTTTTAGCTGAAAATACAACAATTTTATTGAAAATTCATTTTTAATTGATTGAAAATTAACTTTTTAACTAAAAATTTAACTCTTCCATTGTTGTCTGAAAATGTATCTTTTTTAGTTGAAAATTCACGTATTATGTTAAAAATTAATTTCCGTGTTTAAAAATTTGATTATTTTGTTGAAAACTCGTTTTTTTTTTGTGTCAAAAATTGATTTTTTCAACTGAAAATATAACTATTCCATTTTTTGTTAAAAATTTATATTTTTAAATAATAATTCATATATTTAGTTGAAAATTCGTCTTTTTTGGTAGAAAATTAATCTTTATGGTTTAAAATTCATTCTTTTCGTCGAAAATTCCACTATTTGGTTAAAAATGCATTTTTTTTATTGAAGATTGATCAATAAAGTTGAAAATTTATTTCTTTGGTTTTAAAAATGTAACTATTTCTTAAAAGTTCTCTATTCTGTTTTTGTATAAAATTAATCTTTATGGTTGGAAATTCATCTTTTTGTTCGAAAATTCTACTATTTGGTTAAAAGTTCATTTTCTAATCAAAGATTCATCATCGTAGTTGAAAATTCATTTATTTGGTTAAAAATTTAACTAATTGTTGAAAGTTAGTTTTTTTATATTTAAAATTTAACTACTCTGTATTTGGCTGAAAAGTTATCTTCTTTAGTTAAAAATTCAACTATTTAATTAAATATGTATGCATTTCGTTGAAAATTCGTCTTTGGTGGTAAAATATTTATTAAATATTTATTTATTCATCTTATTGTTGAAAAATGTATTTTTTTTTTTAATTTAACTATTTTTTTAAAGTTAATTTTTTTATGGTTAAACATTAATTTTGTGAACTGTAAATATAATTATTTGATTTTGGGTTGAAAATTTATTTTTTTTTTCTAGTTGGAAATTTATATATTTTGTTGAAAATTTGTCTGTTTTGGTAGAAAGTTAATAATTATGTTTGAAAATTCATCCTTTTAGTCGAAAATCCAACCATTTGGTCAAAAATGCACTTTTTTACTGAAGATTCATCATTGTAGTTGAAAATTTAACTATTTGTTGAAAATTCTCTTCTTTTGTTGTTGAAAATTTAATAACTCTGTCTCTGACTGAAAAGTTATCTTCTTTAATTGAAATTCAACTATTTGATTGAAAATGCATGCATTTTGATGAAAATTCGTCTTTGGTGGTAAAATTTTAATCTTCTTGATGAAAAATTAATCCTTCGGCGGACAGTTAATTTCTTCGGTTGAAAATTTAGCTATTTTGTCAAAAATTCCTTTTTTATGGTTAAAAAATTATCTTTTAAACTATAAATATTTATTCTATTCTTCGTTGAAAATTTGTCTTTTTTTGGTCGAGAGTTCATCTCTGAGAGAATTAATTTCTTTGGTTGAAAATTCAACTATTTTGTTAAAAATTCGTTTTTACGGTTAAAAATTAATTATTTTTAACTACAAATATAATTCTTCTATTTTTAGTTAAAAATTTATCTTTTTCAGTTGAAAATTCATGTATTTAACTATTAAATGTAATTATTTTCTTAAAAATCCTCTTTTTTTGTAGAAAATTAATCTTTATAGTTAAATTCCTGATTTTCCGATTTCACATAAATATAAAAAAATTTCTGTTTTATTATTTACAGGTCGGTGGAGACAATTTAAATGACAGATCGAAGACTTTTGTGTTTATAGGCGAAGGTCACACTTTGGGTCGTGCACTCGTCACAATTATGCAGAATTTGTATGTGATTTTTATTATTATTTAAAAACTAGAAGTAAATGCACGTCCTATTTTTTATTTCCTAACATTAGAAATATAAACAGTTTAAAGATCTCCTTTAAAACAAGTTTTTAAATATTAATAGTTTAAAAATGGTAGAAAAAATAATAAAAAATTTCCATTTGAAAACGTTTGAAATACAAAAAAAAAAATGTTTTGAAATATTTTGAATTGAAAACGTTCCGAATCAAACAATTGCGGATTAGGTACAATTTTGAAAAAATGAAATCTCTTTGGTTGAACATTAATTTTTTCAACGAAAAATTTAACTACTCAATTTTTGGTTGAAAAATTATATAGTTTGATTGAAAATTCTTCCTTTCTGCTACAAATTTATCTTCTCTGTTCAAAATTAATCTTTTTGGTCAAAAATTCAATCTATATTTGAAAAATTATAATTTTAGTAAAAAATTAATTTTTTGGCTTAAAATGCAAATATGTAATTTGATGATTTATTATTTAATTTGAAAATTCATCATTTTGTTTGAAGACCTAACTGTTTTTTTCAAAATTAGTTTTTTTTTTGCTTGAAATTTTTTTAAACTGATAGTGTAACAATTAAAAGTGAATATTCTTATTTCTCTAGTTGAATATTAATTTTTTTTAACTAAAAATTTAATTATTCAATTTTTGGTTGAAAAATTATTTTTTTTTAAATTGAAAAGTCGTCTTTTCTGCTAGAAATTAATCGTCTTGGTTGAAAATTAATCTTTTTAAAAATTCAATTATTTCAGTTGGAAATTCATCATTTTAGTTTTAAATTCATCTTTTTGGTTTAAAATTCAACTAATCTAGTTGAAGATTTTTTATCTAAGTTGAAAATTCATCATTTTGTTTGAAAATCTAACTATTTTTTTGAAAATTGTTTTTTTTTTGCTTGAATTTTTTTTTTTGAAACTGAAAGTATAACTATTCCAATAAAATACTTTATAATTTTAAGTAAAAATTCATTTCTTTGGTGGAACATTAATTTTTTCAACAAAAAATTTACCTATGAAATTTTTTGTTGGACAATTATGTTTTTAATTGGAAATTCGTCTTTTTTGCCAGAAATTAATCTTCTCGGTCGAAAATTAATCATTTTGGTTAAAAATTTAATTATTCGAGTTCAAAATTTCATTATTTTAGTTTAAAATTCATCTTTTGGCTTAAAATTTAACTATTTCAGTTGAAGATTTATTATTCAAGTTGAAAATCGATCTTATTCTTTTTAAATCTAACTATTCTTTTGAAAATTATTCTTTTTTTATTTTTTTTTTAAACTACAAGTGTAACTATTCTAATTGAATGCTCTATAATTTTATGTGAGAATTCATCTCTTTGGTTGAACATTTTTTTTTTTCAATAAAAAATTTACCTATACAATTTTTGGTTGAAAAATTATTATTTATTTATTTTTTTAAATTGAAAATTCGTCTTTTTTGCTAGAAATTAATCTTCTTGGTCGAAAATTAATCATTTTGGTTGAAAATTTAATTATTGTAGTAAAAAAATTTATTATTTCAGTTTAAAATTAATCTTTTGGCTTAAAATTCAACAATTTCAATTGAAGATTCATTATTCAATTTGAAAATTCATCTTTTTCTTTTTAAATCTAACTATTCTTTAGAAAATTATTATTTTTTATTTTTTTAAGACTAAAAGTGTAATTATTCTAATTGAATGCTCTATAATTTTGTGTGAAAATTCATCTCTTTGATCGAACATTAATTTTTTCAATGAAAAATTTACCTATGCAACTTTTGGTTTGAAAAATTATTATTTTTTTTTTAAATTGAAAATTCGTCTTTTCTGCTAAAAATTAATCTTTTTGGATAAAAATGCAGTTATTCTAGTTAAAAATTCATCTTTTTGGTTCAAAATTCACCTGTTTGACTTGAAAACTCAAATATTTCAGTTGAAGATTCATTATTCTAGTTGAAAATTCAGCATTTTATTTGAAAATGGGACTATTTTTTTGAAAATTAGTTTTTTCTGTCTGAAATTATTTTTAAGTGAAAGTAACTGTTAATTTTTTTAAATAAAAATTTAACTATTAATTTTTTCAAATAAAAATTTAACTATTCAATTTTTGGTTAAAAAATTATATTTCTTAACTGAAGATTCGTCTTTTCTGCTACAAATTAATCTTCTTGGTTGAAAATTAATCTTTTTGATTAACAATTTAATCATTCTAGTTAAAAAATCATCATTTTATTTTAAAAATCATCTCTTTAGCTTTTGAAAATTCATTATTCAAGTTGAAAATTCATCATTTTTTTTAAATAAAAGTATAACTATTCTAATGAAATACTCTATAATTTTAGGTGAAATAATTTTTTACCAAAAAAAGTTGAACTTTTAGCAAAAAAAAAAAAAAAAAAATAGCTTCAAATCAAAAACAATTTTTCAACAAAATAGTTAAATTTGCAGTCAAGACAGAAAAAAAAATCAACCAGATCGTTGAAGTTTCAAGCCAAAAAGTCGAATTTTCAACAAAAAAGTTTATTTTCAACCAAATAATAAAATTTTTCTTCAAAAAGATGAATTCTCATTAAAAAATGTGATTGACGAAATTCTAACAAAGAAAAAACGATTTTTCAACAAGATTGTTTAATTTGAAACCGAAGAGATGAGTTTTTAACAAAATACGTAAATTTTCAGCTAAAAATGATCAATTTTCAACAAAATAGTGCAATTTTAAACCAAGGAGATAAATTTTGAACCAAGAAGATCAATTTTTTACCAAAAAAAGAAGAATTTTCAACAAAATATATGAATTTTCAACTAAAAAAGATCAGTTTTCAACCAAAAATGTCATAGTTAAATTTTTAATAGAAAAAATTAATTTTCAGCGAAAAAAGCGGAATCGTCTACTAAAAGTCATATATTTTAACCAAAAAAATTTAATTTTGCATCAAAAAGAGTTTCATTCAACCAAAAAACTTTTTTTTAACAAAACAGTTGTAGTTGTAACGGAATAAAATAATTTTCTTCCAAAGTTAATTATTATTAGCTTAAATTAATTATTAGCTGATAATTTTATGTCGCTATATTGAATTAAATAAAGGTAAAAGTTCAGCTTTTTTTTAGATTAAGTAACATAAATTGATAATTTAATTTAAGGTTATATAATTGAACATTGGATATAATTTTTATATTAAAAATTTATTGATATTCAAAGTACCCTTATTGTAATTACATAATTTTTCAAATGTGCCTGACTTTGTAAAATGAGTATCTGAATTTAATTTTAAAAACTATATGTAAATATGTTTTATTTTTTCTGAAATTAGTATAAAATGTTATGAATAAGTGAAATTTTTAGAAATGAAAGTGAAAATTTGCAATAATGTAAAGTAAAAATTATTGGAATGTTTTGATGAAAGTTATAGTTTAATGCTTTTTATTTAAAATTTTAGTGATGTTGTGAAATAAGTATCTTAATTCTGCTTCCAATATTATATGTACATATATTTTTACTTTCCTATGAAATTAGTTTAAAAAGTTAATATTAATTAAATTTTGCAGGAAAATATAAAGTAAAAATTATTTCAATGTTTGAATTAAAATAACTGTTTATTGCTTTTTATGTTGTGAAATGATTAATTAATATGTACATATATTTTGATTTTTTCTGTAATCAGCTTTAAAGGTCTATAATAAATTGAATTTATAGAAATGCATTTTCAAATGAAAAAAATTAATTGAGTACAAATTATTTGAATATTTTAATAAAAATTATAGTTGAATGCTTCTTATTTTGTGAACTGATTAATCAATTATCAGTGAATTTATTTTTTTCACAATATTAAATTACATGAAGATTGAATTTTAATTTTTCTCCATTAGTAACATAAATTGATCATTTATTTTAAGGTTACGTAATTAAATATGGGCTTTGATTAATCTAATAAAAGTTGATTTTTTATTAAAAATACCTTCATTACAAATATACAGTTTTTTTAATGTTTGCGATATTGTGAAATGATTATTTGAATTCAATTTTCAAAATTATATGGACATATGTTTTAATTGCCAATTGGGCTATTTTTCGATGTAATAAGATGTAAATAACTAATTTTTTAAATTTTAAGTACATTTTGATTTTTTTTTATAATTATATTTTCTGTGTTACAGCGCCGATGTAATGTTTTGTTCCTACACCATTTCCCATCCAAACGAAGATAAAATGCTACTGCGAATTCAGGCAAAAGAGGGAAGAGCAGTCGATATTCTTCGAAGAGGTCTAGAAAATTTGAGTGACGTTTGCGATCACACAAT
The DNA here is from genome assembly GCA_932178445.1 of Andricus quercusramuli. Classification (NCBI taxonomy): domain Eukaryota; kingdom Metazoa; phylum Arthropoda; class Insecta; order Hymenoptera; family Cynipidae; genus Andricus; species Andricus quercusramuli. The sequence continues at coordinate 136,721 of CAKNXH010000280.1, read as the reverse complement.
GGAAACTTTCGAAAACTCCATCACAGAATTTAGAGTTAACAAAATTTCCGAAGATTCAGAAATGAATACATAGGTTTATTTTTATATTTTATTTTATTTCATAATATAAGACTAAGGATTGTTTTTAAATAAAATTGTTAAATTGCATTTTTTTTATTAATTAAATTAGTGTCCTATTTTAAACTTTCTTAGTTAAATTTAGTATTATTAAGTCTAATTTTTAAAATTATTTTCACTTCGCCGAGATTTTGGGTTCATTTAAAGTTAATGATTAAATATTATCATATAAATTACGAATTTTCTGCACCATCAATTTATTGAATCAAAATTTCTGAATTAGTAAATTTATTTCATGATAAAATGTATTTCTAAACATTTTTGATAAAAGAGAAAATTATAATTTTAAATGATTTTTAATATTGTGAAACAATTCTATTCTTTACATATTGTCACCGCACTATAATTTTTTAAATTAATATTAAGGTATTATTTCAAAAGAATTAAAAATTTTAATATATTTAAAGAATTTAAATATAATTTCGAAAAAAGCTTTTAAAGAATTTTGAAAGTTTTTGTAGAGAATAATTTTTTTTATGATTCCTGGGCAAAATTCAAATGATTTTATATTTTAAAAAATGAATTATAAGACAATATTTAGGAAGATTTTAATACATTTTAACATATTTTCAAAATTTATGTAAAAAAATTGGAAAGTTTTTAAGGTAATTTTCAAATTTGTTTAAAAAAATTGGAAAGTTTTTAAGGTAATTTTCAAATTTGTTTAAAAGCGGTATGAAGAATTTGAATAACTTTAAAAGGCATTAGGAAGATTTAGAGGTTTGGAAAAGATTAAAGAATAATTAAAATTTTGAAATACATAAAAGAAATGTCTATATGTAGATTTTTGAAAATATCGAAATAAAATTTTGTAGCTTTTTAAGGATTTCGATAGGTTTGAAGATAATAAAAAACTGTTCTTAAGATTCTTGTGCACATTAAAATAATTTCTTTCTTTAAAAAAACAATAAGAAGAAAATATTTAAAAAGAATTCGAAAAATTGTCAAAATTGTATTTGGAAAATTTTTTCACTTTTGCCGAATCTTAACAAAAATTTTATAAATACTTTAATGCTTTTAAAAGATATTTAGAAAGTTTTGAAAAGATTCAGAAATACTTCCAACTTGGAAAAAATTCAGATTAAATTTCAAATTTGAAAAAATTTCCAATATTTAAAAAAAAGTAAATGTTTCAAGATAATAAAAAAAACTGTCCTTAAGATTCCTGGGAAAATTATTAATGATTTTTTTTTTATTTTGAAAAATTAATTTTAAGAGAATATTTAAAAAGATTTCCAAAATTGTCCGAAATGGAAGATTTTACCGCACTTCTTAAATTTGTTTCAAAATTTTGGGAATATTTGAATAATTTTAAATTATATTTAGTTGATTCAGAAGTTTTCAAAAGATCATAAAATACTAATAAAAAATTGTTTGTCCTGGACAATTTTTCAACGAATTTTTCATTTAAAAAATTAATTTAAAAAGAATATTTACAAAAATTTCAAGAGATTTTCGAAATTTATTTTTTTTTTAAATCTGGAAGGCTTAAAATTATAAAAATTTATTTTTAAATGTTAGGAAAAAATCGAATAATGTAGAAAAATATTTAGAAGGTTTAGAAGTTTTTCAAAGGTTTAGAAATAATTAAAAATTTGAAATATTAAAAAAATTTTAATGTACACTTTTGTAGATTTCGAAATTTAAATTTAAAGCTTTTAATGATTTTGAAAGATTTCTAGAAAATTGGAAAAATTTCTGAAGATTCCTGAGAATATTAAAGTGACTTTGAGAATTTTAAAAGGATTTAAAAATATTTAGTAAGATTTTCAAAATTGTCAAAAAATAATTTCAAAGATTTTTCTAATTTTTCAGAATCTTAAACGAAATTTAGGAAAAATAGCAATAAATTTAAAAAAATATTTAGAACCTTAAGAAGCTTTAAAAAGATTTAGAAATAATTTCAAATTTGAAACGATTTTTTAAGATTTCGAAAAAAATTGTCGAAAATTTCTAAGAATTTGGAAAACTTTCAAGAAAATTATAAGACTTTTCTTAAGATTCCTCAGAAAATTTAAAGTGATTCTTTATTTGAAAAAATTAATTTTTACAAAAAATTTCAGAAAATTTCGAAAAAATCTGGAAGAATTTAAGGTAATGTGTTTACTTTAGAAAGATTTTTTGAAATTTCAGGATTAATTCGAAATAGTTTAAACATTTTTGAACAAGTTTAGTTGAAATTAATCTGTTTTAGTTGAGAAAAAAAAATAATTTTCTTAAAAGTGTACTTTTCTGGAAAGCCTTTAAAGAAATTTAAAAAAAACTGAAAAAAATTTATTTATAAAGAATTTTTATGTTAAAACTTTTTTTATACTTAAAACTCCTTAAAAATTTCAAGTATTTCAAGTAAATTTGAAACATTCGAAAATTTTAAACTTCCTCATTGTTTGATTTAAAAGAATATAATTTGTAACTTTAATTTCAAGAATTAATTAATTAATTTTGAAGAATATGTTTTTTTTTATCTTTAACGAAAAATTGAACAAATTTGAGATATCACAATAAAAATAAGAAAAAAAATGATGCAAGAAAATATCGCTATGATTTTAATTTCTGAAATTGCACAATTTTAAGCATTTCGATTCGAAATTGTTTTTTTAAAGTTGTATTTAAATGTTAAATATTTTGGAACATTTTCAAATAAAAAATAGTTTAATTTTTAATCCCTAGTTTTAAAATCTTCTCACTGTTAAAGCTTAATTTTGAAAAAAGTTCTTAATTCTAAATTTATTTAACTTTATTCTGGAGGCATTTAATTTAAAACTATTTAATTACAATTCCTTTGAAGTGAAAGTTGTGCAATTAATTTTAAATATAGAATTTAAAAATATTAAATTTTGAGACTGTCAAAAATTAGAATCAAACAATTTCGATTATTTAAATCTAAAATTATTAAATATAAAACTGACTATAACGGCTTTTGATATGAAAATTTGCGATTTTAATTAACTTCTTGTTTGAAAATTTATATTTTGCTGTGGAAAACTTAATTTAAGTACTTTTTTGGTATAAAATTGTTTAAATTAATTTTTGGGTTAAAAATTGATATTTTTTAGTGGAAAATTCTAATGTCTGTTTGAAAATTAATGTTTCTGGTGAAAATTTAGATTTTTGAGTTGAAAATTAGACTGTTTTACAGAAAATTCGTCTTTTGACTTGAAAATTCAACAATTTGGATTTACTTCTTTCCATTCTCGACGGAAAAATGTTGGTTAAAAATTAACTTTTTGTGGGTAGAATATTTATCGTTTTGGTTGAAAATTGGACTATTTTCTTGAAAATTCATTTTTTGTTTGTTTGTTAAAACTGAACTTTTCACTGAAAAATTAACTGTTACATGTTTGGTTAAATACTCATCTTTTTTAGTTGAAAATTAAACTATTTGTTTGAAAATTCAATTATTTTGTTGAAAAGTTAATTATTTTGTTCAAAATTAAACTATTTTGGTAGAATTGGGGTTTTTGTGTTGGAGCTGATCAGTCAATGCTTTCCACTTAGTATGAATGTCTTGAGGAAGCGATTCATCCCAATTGATTTTAGATTTCCAACAATCTTGTATCAACACTTTAGCATATAGACTTACGTGCCCCAAAAGATCAAGAGGATCGACAATTTTTGCAATTTCAGATAAGAGCTTCCTTTTAGTGGAAGTGTTTTGAGCTTCAATCGCTCGTACCGATAGGTGAGAACATCGCATTGAGAATCCCAAATGATTCCGAGAGTTTTTTTAATGGCGTTTTCTTTGATAACACAATATAAATTGAAAATTTTTTTATTGACATTGTCTACGACAGAAGTATGTTGCGGTAAGGCGCTGTGACCTAACGGTCTACTCGCGTCACTGCGTCATGACGTGGCGTGAGTTCACTCGAAGCACGATGGCGAGCTCGCGTCGACCAGCAGTGGGGCTCCGATGCTTGAAGCCAACTGAAGCCGATATATGTCGCGAAGTAGTATCTCGAAGTTACTGGAGCAATGTTAATAAGAAAGAGCAGTGAACGTCAGTTCATTTTAATCCAAATCTTATACTACGGTTTACAATTTATTATTTACTATAAGATTTCTTGTTGATATTTATTTGAAATTCAAATTTCTTCTGAATTTGTGGCGCGGTCGTAGCTACCCAATAGGCTATGCGATTCGACAAAGAAAACAAAGAAGCATTAGCTTCGAATTTCCTTTCAAGTGCGTAGAAACGCTTCAGTGCTTGATTTCTAGATTCACCTAACTTGAACTTACTATCTCGAAAGGGGAGCCGTACGATGTACCTACCCGTCGCATCACGCTGAGTGTGATCCACGTAATGTTGTTCGCAAGAAATGTCATCACGAGATTTTAAAGGTTCATGATCAAAATCTTCGATTGCCCAAAAACGCTCAAGAAGTCTATCTAATTTTACGACATTGCAAGAAGCCTTTGCAGACGCTACGAGCACGTCTGACCCTCCTGCCACGAACCAACCTGAGTTTTTTGTAAAATGATTTGAGATTTTTGCTGTTGAAGTTTGATCTGCCCAATTGATAATACCGATAAAGTTGTACCTACAGCTATCAATAAATCGACTGGCTTAGGCATGTGAAATTAAAGATCCGCAAGCTTCAAATTTTCAGGAATGTCAAATAACTTCCAGGGAAATGTTTCATTGGGCACAAGTTCAGCTATTTTTGTTACTATTAAGAAATCAAATTCTGGTTTGAAATTGTTATAGTTTGAACAGAATGTTACTTCCCCAGTAGTAACGTCTGCCTTGTATGACAGAGGCCAAACTCTGGCTCAGCATCTGCTCCCTCTAGTCGACCAGACTGGCGGGAGAAATGATCAGACTAGACGAAAAACAGAATCTGGTGAATATAGTACAGAAACTTATGCCGTACCATTTTACGTTATTTTAATTTTGTCTGGTGTATATCATGACCAATCTGGGCCAAGATCTGCTACACCAGACTCTGGTGCCAGAACAGCACGCCAAAGCGGAACCAGCCGGGCGCCAAGCTGCAGACAGATTCTTCTTTTTCTGGCGCCCAGCTTGCGCCAGTCTGCAGTTATCTTGCTACTAGGGTTTGATGTAATCATCAGATACAGTGCATAACCCATTAACCGCTCCAATATTAATTGAACAAGTTTGTTTAGATAAGTTCGATGAATTTGCAAATTTCTCAGTAACTAAATTAACTGCAGAACAAGAATCCAATAAAGCCCGTGCTATAAAACCATTTCCCATGCTGTTTTGGACCTTTACCACTGCCGTGGTCATTAATTGAGAATCCGAAGGGAAAGCTCCATACGCATAGGTCTGACGGTATAGTCATGCTTGCGGTGTTATAGAAGTGGATGCCTTTGATTCTTCACCTCTTCTGGAAGATTCTAGTTTTGGTGACTTAAGTGTTTTGTCTGATTGCAACAAGGTACGTGCCCGTACAAAAAATTTCGACGTAGTCTGTATGTCTTCACGACATTCCAGCCTTCATGCACCTTGAATTCTTTAAAAATAGGACATTTATAGAGATGATGATTTTTCTTGCATTGAATGCAGGTAGAGCTCGAGGAATTGGAAGCAGCAGTTACGAGAGAACGCGCTTCCAATTTTATGACCTTCGGAGAAGGTTAACTAATTTTGTCACACCCCCTTTTCTTCGCGATATTGCGGCCACTCGAGGCAAAACCTTCTCTAACGAACGAAGTTTAAAAACGGTCGATTGAATGAATTTATACAATTCCTCAAGATTTGGAAGATGGTTTCCGTCTAACTTAACTTGCCTGTATCTACATGGGCCCTCTGCATCCGTGCACTCCTCGTGTTTCTCGTTTGATCGGAGCTCGAAGTGCAAGCGGCCAATCTTTTGGTTACTTTGCGCGGAGATCAAATGTCCCTAGGCGGCCACTGCTGGTTCGCAAGATGCCTGTCGCCGCGCCAGTTTTCAAATCACAATGTCGCGTTTTTGCAAAAGAGATACAAAATTGAACCAGGCTTCACTGCGAGTTACAATAAAAAATTCAATTTTTAGTTTGAAATAAAATAAAATCATCCTTCCAAGATATTAAGTTTATGGGTATCGATGAGTGACGAAAGATCGTCGGGATTTGCCCTAGAGAGAACCGGCAGATCAAGGATCGCTTTGAGATGTTCCGCAACTATTATTCGTTTCTGTTCATGAGCCTTGCACAATGATTCCCTTGCCTTGGCATAATGTTCTTCATTAGGAGGGAAAGCTATTATTTTGTTAGATGCTGACCCGGAAAGTGCGTTAGCTAATTGCGTGTGTTTGATGTAGTCACCGAGATCGGAACGCGAACGAGCCAATGCTTTGAAGCTATGCTTTCATGAAACCCATTTAGCATGATCTATATTGAATGTAGGAATTTTAATTTCGGGTAATTTTGGCCTATCCTGCTTTTCCGAAATCGTAATATTGCTATTGTTCAAGGTTGAACTAGCAAGTGGGGTCGCGGTTTGTAATTTTGTGATCATGGTCGCGATTTCGTAATATTCAGATTCGATTAAAAAAAATTCGTCAACACGAGGATGTCCCGGATTTAAATTCGTTAATTCATCGTTGTATCTTTCCTATTCTGTAGAACGCGTAGTAATAACCTCGTTCCAAACATTTCGTTATCTGGGTATTCTCATTAAACTCTGTTAAATTTAACTGGCGTAAGAAATTCGATATGTTGACACTGAAATAATAGAAAACTTTGCAAGACCAAAAAGATGGCAAAAGAGATCTGAAACAGGAGCTTAAAAGTGGACAGAGTGAATGAATAAATGATGTCTTCAATTATTATAGTCAATTTAAATTTCTTTCATCATTTAGTGTAATAAAAAGTCTGCCAGTGTAAGAACTACTACTTCATGTAGTAAGGAACACTACATAATTGTAAGAAATTCCAACTTAACAGTCACTCTTATTACTTCTAGTAAAAGGTAGATCTACCTCAAAATGTTGATTTGCTAGCGGAATTTGTCGCGCTAGCAAGCAAATTAATAAAGATAACTATACTAATAAACCAAAGAAAAATGCAGTACCCACAACCATTTATTTAAGTAGCAGCATATATATCAAACTACAGTAGTTGTTCCTACTAATTTGTTAGTTGTCTAAGCAACGGCGCAACTCCATGCAATTTTCTTTTCTTTAATAACTCAATGTAAGCCTTTTTTGACAAAAAAATTCTGCCTCTTACTTTTTGATCAATATCCGAATCAAAACGAGCCCAGCTTTTTTCCGTGTGATGATAAGCCTCATCAACATGGATTTAATTAATGTACCTGCAACACCGCGTATCAACAACAACCGTATACCATAGTTTAACATTATTTTTTTAGATTTTGGCTGTTTCTAGGACGACTTGTGGAGTCGCGTTGGACGTCACTGTTTATTCTTGGATATGTCATTATGTTTATCAAAACCAAAAACTGAACTGCGAAGAGAACTGTATTCTGAAGTGGAAGCAGAAATGGAAGTAGAAGGTCGAACCAGATCAACGTCTGATGCGGAAGGATGAGCGACACGTTGAGCCACAAGATAAGCGATCCGTTCAGACTCAATTTCAGCGGCTTTTTGAGCTTCACGACGAGTGACTTGGTACTCTTGTACCGTGTTAATAGCATTCAGAAGTACCCAGCGTATCTGTAAAAAAAGTAATATTTTAAGGCCCATTTAGGTTTCCAAATAAGCGCGAAAAAACTGCCTCGAATGGTATTAAAATGAGACTATTGATGGGATCCCAGCAGTGAGGAGAAATAACTTTTTTTAACCATTTACTTTTTTTGGTCACTATAGTGGTAACGAAGTTACTTTCGTGAATAAGCACGCCTGTTTTTTAATTTGTTCTTAAAGTGCCCTAATGACAAAAGAGGAGCGTTGCGGTGAGGCGCTGTGCTCTAACGGTCCACTTGCGTCACTGCATCATAACGTGGCGTGAGTTCACTCGAAGCACGATGGCGAGCTCGCGTCGACTAGCGGTGGGGCTCCGATGCTTGAAGCCAACTGAAGCCGATATATGTCGCGAAGTAGTATCTCGAAGTTATTGCAGAAATGTTAATGAGAAAGAGCAGTGAATATCAGTTCATGTTAATCAAAAATTTTATACTATGGTGTACAATTTATTATTTAGTATAAGATTTCTTGTTGATATTTATTTGAAATTCAAATTTCTTCTGAATTGGTGGCGCGGTCGTAGCTACCCAATAGGCTATACGATTCGACAAAGAAAACAAAGAAGAAATATTGGATAGAGAGAGAGAGAGAGAGAGTATGATCGTTTCGAAAAGAAAAGTTCACACAGAATTATTTTCTGTTTCGCGAATTAATTTAAAACGGTTTGAAAGTAAGTTCTAAAAAATTCACTGCGGGGCGTCACTGAAATAACTGGATCCCAAAGACATCTTTTGTAGATTGAAAATCTATTTCATGTAGTTTTGCATGTAGCTAAACCTATTAAAAATTAGGACAAACAAGAAATTTTCTCTTTAAAAAAGAGAACTTTAGTTTTTACAGTGTACCTACTTTATTCTCATAAGCGTAAGCAGCAACATATTCTAGCCAATTTTCGTCGGAAACGTGCACAGGCTCAAACAATATTGGATCGCGTATGTGTTGCTTTTGCCTCGGCTTCAGTATAGTAAATTGCTTTTCATGTATGCATGGGAGAATAACATTATTTTGGTTTACTGCAATCATTTTATGATGGTGCCATATTCTTTCACCGGGAGGAATATAGAGTCCTTGTATGTAATTTAGAGGAGGAGGAGGAAGAGGACGTGAAAGTTCATTTACAGAACCTCCGATGCTGTTAGATCCATGTGAACTTGATTCTGTAAAAATACAATATAAATGTATGAAGATGAACGAGACAAAAGTTTTATATATCGTTTGTGTTACATGCTAATCTACATCACTAGTGAAAAGGCTACCCAGATATACGTACTTATCAACATGCTCTATTCCCTCATTATTTAAGACAATTTTGCATATTCTTTTCTCATTCTTTCGTTCAAAAACCATAATTTTTGTTTCATTCACGTTAATTTTGAGGCCCATGCTCTTCATGCTTGTATCTAGTTTGCTGAATATTCTTTGCAAGTCTTCGATTGATTATGCCATAACAACCTTATCATCTGCGAACGCTAGCCCACCTACCCTCACTGTTTCGAGATCCACACATTTGGCGGGCTGCCTGAACACCATCATTCTACTATGGATCACCAGACATTCTTCCTACAACCGCAGTACCACACTCTTCAATCGCTCTCCTAACAATGACATCTCCAAACAAGATCGATACGCCCTCTAAATTTTTATTACCTATTAGTGCCACCCAAGTTGCCTGATCTATGCGTACGTTTCGTTTTTTTGGTTCTCTTTATTCTTCATCCCTGAACTAAGTTCATTCTGAAGACTAGAAGGTAATGATCAGTATTGCATTCACAACCCTTCATGACTCTCACGTCTTCTACTAGCTCTCAGTCTTTCATCTGCAATAACGAAGCCAATTATACTGTGGCTATCTCCTTTACACCAGGTGTACATGTGGATCATTTTATGTCTAAGCCAAGTATTTGTAATAAATAGGGCCTTTCCTAAGCATAAGCTGATCAATTTTTTTCCGTTATCATTCTTTCTTGTTGGATCCCCGAAATTACCTAACGCCCTGTCTGTATCTTCGTCTTGAGGTGGGACGCCTACCCATCCCTTTATGTCTTCTAGAACAAATATTCTTTCGCCATGATAGCAAGTACTTATTGTATCATTTAAAGTGTCCCAGAAGGCATCCCTGACTTCTCTCGAATCACTATCAACTGGGGCGTAGCACGCTATGACAAATAATATTCTGAATCATGCCTTTATTCTAATCCACAACAATCTGGGAGATACAAAATCTTGAACTCTCAGATATTGTCTTGCCTTTTCATTCATAATCAAGCCGACCTCTTGACTACCACGTGATTCACTGTCTACTCCTGACTGTATTTCAAAACTGCCTTTTAATACTTCACTTTCTAGGCTTCTACTTGCACATCCCCTTTCCTTTGTTTCAGGTACACATAAAATATCTGGCTCCCTTTCTTGTATTTCGTGTATGTATTGCAGAAGATGTGATACCTCGCCAACATCACTAAGATGATCAAGGCTTTGTTTTCTCGCCGTTGTTGCCTAACTTGCGCTTCATTAACAGGCCCTACCTTATAAACGGCCAGCAACTTCATCCTTTTTCAGGGACTTCGCAACGTGGCAATGAACTCAACGAGATTTGATGACAAACACAGTTTTACAGATGGAGAATTTCACTCTATTTCTCCTATCACAAAGGAACAGTTTCTTGAACTTTTAACTTCCTGCGATCCGGTACCCTGTCAAGGTGGTCTTTGGTACATAACAAAAAAGGACCTTCCAATGTTCTTGTGCAAGTTGTGACAAGGACTCATTAACTTTTCGTGATCCAGTACCATGTCAAGGTGGCCTTGGGTACATAGCTTACCGATGATTTCTTGAAGTTGATGTTTCAGTATTCAAGCTGATAAGCTGCAAGTCTAGCTGTCCCCAGTGTTAGATAGTCCTTGATTCTACGATTCGTACATGGCAATATTGGCTTTGGTTCTAGGACGGCAGACGAATATATCGAATGGCATGTGAGCAAGTTCGCAAATGAGCTGTACAGTCCGAATCCAGATATTTCAAGAATGATCTTGTACATTGACGCTGGCTACAGTTACATCAAAAAGAGTACCAACTGTCACACCTTGGAACAGCCAGGTGTGCATAAAGGACTCCAATTCATAAAACCTACACTGATAGTGTGACCAAATGGATATATACTCGACATTCACGGACCATTTTTCTCGGGCAGCAGGTACAACAATGTTGCTATGTTTCGAAATGAGTTTGAAAGAAATGAATATAAGATAAGAGAGTGGTTCCCTGAAGGATTGATTATTGTGATTGACAGAGGCTATCGTGATGCCACAGAGCTGTTCCGAAACCTTGGGATTTATTGGAACATGCCAGCACTACTTCAACAAGGGCAACGTCATCTACTGACTGAAGAAGCAAATGAATCGAGATTGGTGACAAATACAAGACGGATTATTGAGACTAGGTATGGTCACATTAAGTCTATTTTTAAGTTAATGAGATCTGACCCTGATCCTATCCGAGGCTATTATTATACGTGCTAATCTGGCGCACAAACCCTTGGCTCATGTGCACATGTTGCTACCGTATTATGGTACGTTGGCAACGTTATCCTTCGACATCGCTTTACAATGTGATAATAGACGCTACTCACAGATCAGACCAACAGAACCCAAAATAAACAAACATTTTTGAGCTATACTATTTCGGATTGGATTTCCCTGAGAAACTACTAAATTCGAAACTACAAAATGTCAGTCGGACAGCCTACTGGGTATGATATGTGACTGTTGCGCCAAACTCGTTGCCTCCCCCCAAGTGAAGATTCATAAGATTTCTCAGACTCCCCACCCAAAAAAGCCATGCGGAATTAATAGACGCTTCCTAAGCTTTGTTTCACACTGACATAGGGGGTAAAGTCTGAATCCACTGGCTGCTACAATTTTTGACAAAGTTATGATTACTTGAAAAAAGAAGAAGTATCAGAGAATATGATGAGAAGACTATAGAAGTAATTCGAAGAAAAGAAATTGGTTTTAAATGTAGCAAAGTCAAAGGTTTCGGTTTTCGGGCGAGAAAAATAGGCAGAAAAGGAGAATGGTTGGGAAGCAGAGACGGGAAAGTATTGATGAAGTCAGAAATTGTACAAAACTAGGATTTTCATTTAAGAAAAATAGTAATGTAAAGGATCACGTTAAATATGGGGTTCTGTAGAGTATGAGGAGGTGGAAAAGTTGCAGGAAAGATGCATTAGATGCACGCTAAGATTGGATGGAAGGACGTCATGGTATATAGTATAGAAGGAGGTAGATAGGGAAAAAAGTAATAACAGTTAACAGAGCTTGCACATACGAATAAAACTGCTGGAGAACGAGGGCTGAAGTATAGGGAAAGCTTTCTTGAAGGAAAAAGAAGACGAAGGAGGGAAGGATAATGGAACGGAAGGAAAAGGTACTTGAATGGTGTGGATGATCAAAGGAATGGTTCAAGGAAGTGCATAAAAGAGAAATGAAGAGAAATGAAGATAAAAGTGTTGATATGAAGAGATAAAGAAGTTTTTAAGCAAGGAATAGAAAATAAAATAAGGGAAGCTAAATATAATAACAAGTATAAATATAAAGAATAGAGGAAGTAGCAAAACATTAAAAGAGGAAAAGGGAAGGAGGGTCGCAAAAAGTTATAACGAGGGTAAGATGTAGTAATACGGCAGAGTGAAATAGACACTGAAGAAGAGAGGAGAAAAGAAAATACATGTTATGAGCGAGAAGTATAGGGACGTTCAAACATTGGATGGAAAATTGTGATAAGATAGAAAAAGGAAGCATGACAATGGGAAGGGTCGTGTATGAAAAGGGAATAGTGGAGGTGGCGGAATGGTTGAGGGTATCGGAAAGAATGAAGGAAAGGATAGAGGAGAAATATGGGGTTAGGGTTAGAATAATTACCCATATAAAAACTGAAAATTGTAAAATTGGTTGGCTGGCGATAAGAGAAGAGCTGGCAAGCGTTACGAAAAACTGTAGCAATAAAAACTTAAGATAATTTGTGGAATGAGATAACTAAAATTATTATTTGCGATGAAATGAGGCGTGATTGTGATAGGACAAGGCGCCTTTTTGATAAGATAAGGCGAAGCTATTTAAGCGAATTTGTACATTTTAATTTAATGTTTGCAATTATTTGATTAAACTAAAAATGAATACAAATTTTCACCAATTCAACAACATAATTCCAGGGAATTTTTAAAAATAATTACCATACAATTACAGAACAAAATCTTGAAATTGCTTCACTACAACTTTCCTTGATTTTTTTACCAACCTCCACTCCTCCCCCCGTTTAGGGTCGCATTATTTATGGATGCTCTTATAATTCACTGAGGGCCGTCCATATACCACGTCATCATTTTTTCTTCATTTTTAAACCCCCGGCCCCCCTCGTTGACGACTGCTATTATGCCTAAACTACCCCCCCCCCCCCC
>CAKNXH010000280.1:51293-123391 GCA_932178445.1 Andricus quercusramuli | reverse complement strand
CTATAGTACTTACTACAAAATTTAATCTTAAATTTAACAATGATTATTATTAAATTACCTGATGTATTCTACTTACCAATAGAGTAAAAGCAAATTGCTGAGGTTATAACAAGAGTAATAATAGGGGTCCTCATTATCTCAGAATAGACGAGCCACTTTCATCAAGAATTTCTTGAAGAGTATAACTGATAACAAGAGACATTATTGCCGTGTTTTTCGGTTTATATAGAAGCCGTTATCTTGTTTTGTTGCGTGACCTTAATTACTTTATTTATTTGTCAGTATTGCCTACTCTGTTAGAAAATTCTTTTAAATTCAAGTAGTTCAACAATTGCGTAAAGCTATGAGGGGGTGTCATAAATTAAACAGATTATAATATTCGAAATGAGAAAGTGGAAATAATATCAAAACTGGTTTTCAAACTTTTGTAATTTTTAAAAGCTTTGATTTAAATGAATTGACAATTTGGAATTATTTTTTTCAAATGAAAGTAATGGGAAGGCTTCCTTGTAAGATGATTTTCATAGCGAAAGTTTTGACACTTAACAAATTTTTTAACAATAAGTATTCAGTTTATAGGGCTCTGAATCTGGGTTAAAAATATTTATTTCTGAACTATTAGACTTTTTTTCATAGATACAGTATTGAATACAATATCAAACGCTTCAAATTCCTAGGATTTTCGGTAAGAATATATTGCATTTTCAATGAAGCAGTTGCATTTTCAACCAAAAGAGTTGCAATTACAAGTAAATTCTTGAGAACTTCCAAGCAAAGATACGAATTTTTAACAAATCAACTGCAGTTTCAGCTGAATAGTTGAATTATCATCATAAAAAGATGAATTTTCATCTTTTGTTTTTATCATCCAACCGCTATCGGCCGCAAAAGCAGTGATCGCCAAATATTCATGATATTTTGTACATGTAACTTAGAAAACTAATTGAAAACGCAGATAGACAATACGTAATCTGTGAAATCTTATCTTTTATTTGAGTCAACAAAATGCGTGCCTGCGTCGAGTTTCATTCTGCGACCTCCGCTGTCGGGCAGCCTAGCTGTTTGAGCTTAAGTCAAAGATAAGAATTCAAAGACTATGTGGTATAAATTTCAGGTTCTTGCTAAAACTTTCCTATGTCATAACACGAGCTATTTATTTTATTAACAACACCATATTATACATGATATCATCCATAAGTACACCTGCGATATTTGCTTAGGTCGCTGACATATGCAGAGAGGTTATGATGAAATAAAACTAACTAATCTGATCCTACGAAGACATGATAAGATGATTTCAGCATCCCGGACATGTATTTAGGGACAAGGTACAGTTCTGCTTTATTTGGAGAATTTAGCAATGTGATCCGGAACGAACTAGAGGCTATAAGATCTACCGATGAAATAGGTTCTCTTCTGCTTCCTGGCTGCAGATTGAGCAGAGCTGCTCAGCCACAAATCCAAGACTAAGATTCTCATTCGCGAATCTACACCTAACAAAGCCTATGCGGCAAGACTTGCATCTATTCAAAGATAGGGTAGCACTTGAAGTGAAAAAGTCTGCGCTAGCCTGTTCAGATCTCTAAGATGGACCACGAATTTAGTTAAAATTATCTCTTTGTTGGACGGCAGACTTAACAAGTCTGCTCCAGGCCATGAGGTCTCTGCGTCACACAGCGATAGCAGATTTTCATCCTGTGTCACCCAATTAAACTTGTGCGCTGTCGCAACAGAGTCTGCTAAAGCCAGAAGGCTCTTCAGGCAGATTCTAAAGAGCTTTTTTCCACCCATATCCAGTATCTTTTCTAACCAGTTTATGGTCAATTTTAGGAGTGCATACCCTGGAGCATGAGTAGGGTGTCGCAAATCTCTCTTGAAAAAGAAGGTGTGAATTACCTCCACCTATTCATAATATCTTAACTCCCACATCCCTATGACATAAAAGCGAACATTTCGACCTGCAACGTCAAACCTACAGCAATGTTTGCAGCTGCTACCTTTTTGGTAGAGGCTAGCGCGAAGGCAACTGAACTACCGATCAATAGGTGCCTTCCATTCAATTTGAAATCCGGAATCGAAGGCTTCCTACCCTTATTGAAGACAATGGTCTTCGTTTTAGATGTATTGAACTCCAGATGATTGATTTTACATTATTCAACCAGAATAATTTTAGCAAATGTATTTGGTTCCTCATAAAGGAAGCAATGGAAATAAATTAATAAATTGCCTAAATAAAAATGAACCTCGAATATAAGTCTTTCTGAAATAAAAACGAACAGAATAACCTATGATGTAATTCGATTCTATTGAAGATTAGGCAATCATTGATTTACAAATTCATTTCATTAATGTACATAATGAATTTGTAAATCCATGTTTTCCTAATCTTCAATAAGATGAAATTACATCAGAGGTTGATCTGTTCGCCTTGATTTCAGGATGATTTATCTTCAAGGTTCATTTTTATTTAGTCAGTTTATTCTTCGATTCTTGATGCTTCGTTTATTAGGAAGCAATTATATTTTCTAAATACATAAGGAAGAAACAATGTGCTCGTACAATTAGCACATTTTGGGTACATACAACTATACCACACACGAGATCGAATTCACAGCTGGTTTCTATTTACTTGCGTTTCTAATAATGCTCTATTCCTTTGAAGAATGGGACACGTTCACTAGCCATAGACGAGTACTATTAGAGGGCAGACATACTGCGAATAATAAAGCGAATTTCGAATCCTTCTAACGTACACAAGTTTATACGTGGTTTTTTTATCGAGGCGAAAGCAAAATTTGATGCAAATGTGGTTCGTGGATCGTCAAGGTAGGAAACCTTTTAGCCGTCAAACTCCACTGAAGAACTTGTTTGGGTCTGTTCGAGACCACGAAGCAGGAGATACCCAGCCGACCTGCTAGCAATTCACTGGTCACTTTGAGGCTCTCGTCATTAACAACTTGATGCATTTCCACTCTTTGAGTTCAAACTGTGATGATGATCAAGGATCCTTGCTTTTACCGTGACAGAAATACTTTACTTTCCACGCCGAGTCAGTTCTAGATGAAACCCGCGAAGAAGAAGAAATCCCTCGTAGCAGGCGACATTTCAAGCGAAAACGCCCAGAAAATCTGCGCACAAAGAAAATCGTTCCCTGCCAGAACCCGAATCCTGAAAAGGGAAACATCTCCACGGAAATTGGAGTCATCATTAAGCGATTAAAAGAAAGTTCCATCACTGGAATCTTGCTCATATTGTCGAGAACTTTGAACAATTTTTCAAGGGCCTTTCTCTAAACGAGTGAACGGAAGAGGAAAGTCAATGCTGGAAGAAATTCGCGCCGACGTAACTGGTCTCTTCTGACGAATTATGGTGTCATGCTACGTGGAAGTGGGAGTTCAAGAAGTGGCAGTAGCATTCCTCCGAAACGTTGCGCGGACTGATGTTGTTACCTGCCGAATCCACAAGGACAATGTAGTGCAGAATTCCCTTCACCTGACTGCAGAACAGTACCTCCGTGCGTCTGTGGCTTACCTGAATAGAATTTCATCAAGGAAGCTAGAATTTCAGTCTCAACAAGCAGAAGAAGGTGAGGTTCAAAAAAATGTCTTCATTGCTGGATACATCGCAAAACGCGAAGCACCGTTGCATAAAAAGCATGCTTCTTCTACGTTATCCAGGATGAATTGCCAATCCAAGAGAGGAAGGTTTGCTGAACAGCAGTTGCTTTTGGCTGTATTTGTGCTTCTTGATCATGGATTGTACGCAGACTTGACCTTCGAAACCTTTGGAATTTTGATGAAATTATTGAATCATTCAGTTATTATTGATAGCAGAATACTCTCAGGATGAGCGTAAAATGCATTGGTCTGAATAACTCTGTCGAAGATAAGTATGACATCTTCCTGAAGATATCTTGAAAGAGAAATCATCTTCCACACATGCCTGGCAGCATCCTTGATAGAATGGTGAACTTTGATTGCAAACCAGACTTTGATGTATGATAGTGATCGCAAAAAGCTTCCCTGTTGTCTGAGCGGAAGAGATGATGAGCCAGCTATTCATATCCTTTGTCACGGCCCCGCGTTTGCGGAGAAACTCCTAACAGTTACGGGCAGTAATTGCGTCAATAAGTGATAAATATCGGCCGTTAGCCCCATTGAAAAGGATAAGCCTACCCAGATCAGAGTTATGTGGATCATACATTCTTATGAGCCTATACAATGCAGTGAAACAAGCCATGAACATATCAGTTTCAAAGACGATCCTCTGGACTGACTCCAGGATCACACTACAATGGGTAAACACCGAATCCCATACTCTGAAAACATTTGTTTCTAATCGAGTTGTAGGTAATCAAAGAGGTACACAAAGTTGTCAATGGCGACACGTTCGCTCAGAAGATAATCCAGCGGACGCGCTCTCATGAGGCCAACAACCTGGTGAATTTATTCGCAACGTGATGTGGCAACATGGTCCAAACTGGTTAAAAGGCCCTAAACACACCTAGCCAATCGGTCCCTTTCCAGCATGCACTGAGTATCTTAAAATCAAGAAAGCCACATGCCTGATGATGGCTATTGAGATGTATCCTTTCGGAAAATTCAATTCGCTAACCAAACTTGCTCGAGTATTTACATTCTTTTTCAGGTTCATAGATGCTCTGAAACACAGAAAGAGCACATCGGAATCCACAGAAGCAGCGTCTTACGTTGGGCAAGACACGTTTAAGCCCAAGCCAATTGATTCACGAGAACTTAGTGATTCGATTCTGCGTATTGTACGACAAATTCAACGGTTGGCATTCTCCAAAGAGATCCAGGCTGTAGAGAAAACAGTACAACCAATCAATCCTTCCAGCAGAATTATCGCCCTTAATCCGTTTATCGACAACAAAGGTATATTGAGAGCTGGTGGACGACTGCAGAATGTGAGATAGACAGAGACGATTCGATTGTGTTCCAATGACAGGTCTTTTCGTTTCGAAATGATCATGCTCTCTATCTTTCTCTATGCAACACTTCATCTTCTTCTTAGTTTTCTTTGTCAAATCGTAAAGCCTATTGTTAGCTTTGACAGCGCGACCAATTAAGAAGAAATTTTAATTTCAATTAAATATAAAAAAGAAATCTTATAGTAAATAATTAATATTAAACCGTTCATCATGCTTATTCCCGTGTGCCTCCCGCTCCGAGTGAACTGACGCCACGTTATGACGCGGTGACGCAAGTAGGCCGTTAGGGCACAGCGCCTTACCGTATCGCTCCTGTTCTGTCACGCCTGATTGAGCAACTCAAACCCCCGCAGTTGCTTTCACCCATCCCCGTGGCGCGGCGTCAATTCTCGAAAACATTAAATGGAGGATCACTAAATCACTCAATCGACTCTTTTGTAGTCCAAAAAACCAGACAAGCTTCAGCCTTATAAGACTATTAATAAGTATGTATTCATCAAACGCAAACGAGCTTTAACAAAATGAAATTTATGAAAGTCCATGCACAAATAAGGGGAAAGGAAAAAGACCGAGCACATTTTCGAGGATGTCATATTTTCCTTAAATACACATCGACAACATGTTGCACAGTCGGTTTGGTAGAGAATTGAACTACTTGGTCGAATGTTGAACCGCTTTGTTAAAAATTCATCGTTTTAGTTAAGGTTTTTTTTGTTTGTTGAAACTAGGTTTTTTAACTAAAAATTCAAATGTATGGTTGAAAAACTTCTTTCAGAAAGAAAATTTCCTTTCAGGCTTCAAAATTTAACAATTTAGGAGAAACATCAGTTTTTTCAATTCGAAAATTAATTTTTCGAACCGAAAATATAACTATTCGATTTTTGGTTAAAAACTGATGTTCCTAATTCAACAATCAAATATTTTGTTCTAAAATCTAACTGTTTGAAAAATTTGATTTTCTTAGTTTTTTCTAATAGTGTACGCATTTTTGACAAATAGCTTAATGCTACAAGGTCACGCATATGGTCGACAAAAATTAGGCAAACAATATGAATGTTATATACTTTGTGTCGTGTTCTTCTTAAGTATTCATGATCTTTTAGAATAAATAAGATAATGGCTACCACATATATTAGGAAAACGTGGCATTTATTTCTCTCATCATCATTCACACTCTCAGAGAAATTCTTTGAGAAAAATGGTTCCTCTACTTTTGGGATAATGAAGACCTCCATTGCTACTCTGTGCATAATCTTAGCAGTCTTTTTTCATTATACTGGTAAGTTTGATGCATCAGCTAATTCAATAATTGAAATAAAATTTTTCTTTCGTTTTTATATTACGTAGATTAGAGATGCTAGAAGCTGCTCACTTTGCTAATTTAAGCAAACAGGTGTACAAAAAGTTTATGATTATTACCAAGCAAATAAAAAAAGTATGTCGCGGATAGAGAGTCTAGTAACAAGTGAGCAGAATAATCATTGACTCATTTAACACAGTAATTTATATTTTATATAATCATACTCGATTTTGAATTTCTCTTTTTGACATGAAAATTTGATTCGAATTTGCAATTTAAATATACATTGGCTGAGTCAACATTTTAAATTAATTGCTTTGATTCGATGCAGCAAATCATCATCACACAATAATTGATGATACAAGTGCTTTCAATATGAAGACTGATTTCCAGTCTTGACGCTCGCAAGACGGTCTGGCCAGGGCCTGGCCAAAAGTGGAGCTTTTCTTCTGGCTAGCTCCAGACCAGACCGTCTGGTCAACTACTAGATATGGGCTGGTCAGCCGCTAGTTATAGGATAAGAACAAAAAGCCTTCTTTTGATGGTGTGAATTTCGTATTTTCTATCATGTCAAACACCCTGTAACTTTTTTGAAATATGTCACAAAAATTGGCTGATTGAACTTAGAACATTTTGTTGTTCTTGGCTCCCTGGTCAGCACAGTCACGGGACAGACCAGACCTTCCAGACCATACGGTCTCGATAAGGTAAGACCTGAGGCAGATCAGATCTTCCAGACTAGACAGTGTAGATAAATCCAGACCTGGGCCAGACCTGTAACACCTGTAACCAGACTTGCAGGACATTTTTCCACACGGAATATCGCAGGTGTGGTCCTCAATAGCTTCATCTTCCAATAATTCTTTGAAAGAGTCTCTCAAAGCGTCTAGTATCCCGTTTGTATCATATGTATAGCATGTCACCCCTGCTATTTCTCATGCTGCCTAACTCTCTAATTGCACTTCACTTCATATTGATCAACGACCATTCATAGAAACCATGTAACCTTCTTGTAGTAGGGCCAACTGAGGAAATTTCTACACAGGTGTATTTTCAATTAAATAAAAAAGAATTTCATGAACTCGTCTGGGCAGACATAACTTCCGTTTCATTATGCAAATACAGCCATGGTAAAATTGATGGAGATTAGTCTACACCAAGAGTTTTGCGAGGGCGATTCACTCTGAAATCAGACGACGCTGAGTTCAGTGATTTCACCTGATCTACACTGATTTCCGGTTCTGAATTCAGTGAGCTCATTTTTGAAATCAGCGAGAAACTCATCGTGCGTCTACCCTATATGCATGGGAAAGAAGGCGACGCAAGGGTTCCCATGGCGACGTGTTTTCCTGACTGCTCAGTGAGTGAGAGTGATTTAAGTTCTTAACTCATTGAGTTCACTCTATCATTCGCTGATTTCAGTCTTGAATTCCGACTGAATAGCCCCTCGGTGTTCTGTTGACACTATGAAGTCTGATCGACTCGAACCTTTGGATTTCAACTTTAATTCAGGTTTAGGAAGGAACCATGAGAGTCAGAATGTCTTTGGAATAAATAATAAAAAACTTGTCTCAAAAACTGGTTCTCAAGAATAATGTGAAAAAAGACAAGTTTCAAATCATTTTCATAGTGCTCAACGGCCACCATGGAGTCTTATTCGGATGTGTTGGGGAAGTTTTCTGACAGGAATTCATAGCCTAAAGTGGAGAAAAGAAATTCAGCCGAGCATAGGGTTCAATATTTTCGAAAAATGATCATTTTCCTGAAGGAGAAGATCGAAAAATATTCACAGAATCTAGAATCAAGTAGGGATATGTGCTTCGTGTGGGGCAAAAAATTGCCCCCCGACATCCTTTCTGTGCGCCAGAATTCGAAATCAAATTTTTGAGGTGAGTTTTGTAGGTTAGATTACCCCCTACATGAGCCTTAATAAGTAACACAATCAATATAAAAAATTGCCGTTTTGTTGAATTTGATACATTTCTGTTGTATCTTTACAGAATTAAGTTCACAATCAGCGAGGAAGCACGCAGGATTTGATCGTCGGGTTGTACATCCGTCTCCTCCTCTAAACTACATACCAGGCCTCCAAATTCCCCGAGGTGGGGAGGTAAGGTACCGTCGTGACATCATTGCAGTATATCAAAATCGTGTCATTGTTCCGTACATGCAAGATGGGGCATTTACCATACTAACGCCAAAGACAAGAGACCCCAAAAACCCTGAAGTTATGGAGTTTGAGGCTCAACACATCACCGACGATGAGTGGCTAATAGTAGTCGCTCGTTGGGCTCATGAAGCACAAGTAGGTTCCTGGGCCATTGAAAGTGCTGTAAAAACTGTACAGAGGATACATCTCGCTAAAATTTCCGCTCAACGGGGTCGGCGTTATCTTATGGACCAGAGACCTTTGGTTCATCATGCCGACATACCCATTGATCAACAGAGTCTTCTTATTTTTCAAACTCCGAGATTAGGGTATGGTGCAGATCCACATAAGCGAAGCCCCACTTTCGACCTTTCAATGGATCGACTTGGTATTGAACCTCATCTACCAGAGGCTAATTCTCCTTCTATTTCTAGTAAACTTCAGAACACACCCAGGGTTAAGGTTGGGTGCCTACGAGCCTTTTTAAACTGTTCTAGGTGCAGCCAAAATAATAAAAGAAAATGTTAAACTATAGTACCGATTTTGATGACAAAAACAATAAAGGATGAAATGTGTTGCAGATAAATTTTGGAACGGTTGAGCTTTTAACATATTTAGGTGAAAGTGTCACCGAGGTTGGGAAAACTGATCAAATAAATAAACAATGTAAACAAAATTTAAAGCGTGGTAGCAGGTGCTCTAAATCTAGTATTGGTTAATTAATTTTTATCTCTTCCAAATGTAAATTTTTCAATAATTCAAAAGCTTGGAGTTTGAAGTAACGATTCTCTTTGCAAGTCTCCATTTTTTATTCAATTGATCTGCTAGGACTAAATTCTAGATTGTTCAATTGCAAAGGCATTTTCTGCCTAAGATGTACATCACAAAAGATCTGCGTGCACTAATATAACACCTGAACAGCAAGGTCTCAACTATGCATTTTTGAAATAGTTGCCCTCAAAATAGAAGTGGAACAGCAGCTTCCTACTGATCAACCATGTTACTAAAATCATCCACCATCGGTACATCGAAACCTTGACACCAGCAATATTGGATTACATTATAGACTCCCTACGGCAAAGACTTGATGTTCTTACTGGTAGACTGGTTCCAACTAAAGGAAGCAAGAGCAAGCGATAACCCTAAAATGGAGCTGACTAACAACATAGATGCAGAATTTTCAGCGGTTTTAGAAAGAGAAACTTACTGGAAAGCTCCAGTTCCAGACATGGTGCACAATTTCTGGTAGAAGTGCCTGACATGTGTGCACCCTGTGTTGGCGATGTTTCTTGAGAAGATCATGAAACACCCAGATCTGATGCCAGGCTTTATGCTCAAAGGAATAGAGATCTATTGTGACAGGATAGCATTGTTCAGATGAAAATAAATATCTGTGCAGAAAGAAAACATTCCTTTCTTAAAAACTGCGATATAAGTCTACTTGTTTATAAATATTATTGTCGAAAGACAACAATGTCTGAGGTTTTTCCAGCAAAATCATGTTTTCGAAATCTTGCGTTCAACCTATCATCAAATCTAGTAAATTGTTCCTTGAAAGTTTTTAAATTTATGAATTTAGGAGCAAATCATATTCTTTTTATGTAGATCAAGAACACGAATAAATATCATGTAATTGTTGATTAATCATGAAGAATGTTTACACGTGGAATGTAAATTTCGGTGGAGATAAAAATACGAGATTTTTCCGTGCGTTGGTTTCTTATCATATAATCACTCTTTTGATAAATAAATGACTGACAAATCGCCCACGTCGATTGTACCGGTATTCGGTTCAAGTATAAAGAATTTGTGCTGGATTTAATGAATTTCACATCTTTTTAGGAATAATTTTGTGGATTCGCTGATGGGTTGAATGCGCCAGATTTCACAAATTATGATTATGACGCAACATTTCCTAAACCTTCAAACGCTTGATCTTTGAAAGTCGTACATTTAGTTTCTGCTTAGATCTTCACCTTTGAAGTGAAGCAAACATTTTTAAACAGTCAATACAATTGTACCAAAACAAGTTTGATGAACTTATTAAGATTTCAGTTATGATGAATTGGTGATTGTGCCTAAATTTACATAATTTAAAGACGAAATTATAACAAAGAAGCATTCAAACACCGCAAATATAGAAGATGCTACGGTTTTTCCATCAAGAAAGATGAAACAATCGAGATCAAGTTCTCATTGACCGTTCTTCTAAGTATACAGAATTTGTTTGAAAAAAAACAAATTTTATTCCGTCGTTGGACCCGTATAATCAGATGATCATTTCAGCTGTACCCAACATCCAAATGAAATATTTTTTTTTGTAATCATCAGTCTTTGTACCTTAAGGCTCATGTAGGGGGTAATGTAGTCTAGAAAACTCACATGACAAAATCAATTCCGAATGCTAATGCGACGAATGATTATCGGGGGGGGGGGGGGCATTTTTTTCCTGTTGGAGACTGAAATCCACATTTTAGGCGGAAAACCCCTGCGGATCGTCAGCAGGGGAGGGTGTCATCGTATTTTTCGCAACCGACCCAGCGGCTGAAGCCTGGTTACGTCGGATGAGGAGACCGTGGCTCACATGATCAAGGCATAATTTTCGGGCTCCGTCAGATCTGGGGAGAAGGAAACGACCCCTGTAAGGCAACTGAAGCTGCCTATGGCTCAACTTGGCCCGATACGGCAGCTAGACCATCAGATAATTATTCCCCCCACCCCTAGGACTAGGTGGGCACTGAAGTATTACAGCCCTTACACGTCTTCTGGTTCATGAGACATATACGCGGTCTTCTTACAGAAGGATTGGTAGATCATCATAAAGTCGCTCTTGACAATTGCTAGGGATAGCCTGACACTGGGATGTATCCCGACGGCGGCATGGAGATGTAAGCGAGTACTCTTCATTCTGAAAGCAGGTAGGAGTGGTTATACTTCACCTAAGGATTTTCGTGCCATCGGTTTCACATATTTTCTACTAAAAACGGTATAAATGCTTGTAAATATATACATGTGCGCGACAAGGTCTTATGAAGTAGGCAACTTCACAAGAAACAGCACACCTATAGGACTGATCACTTAACCGAAATGGCCCCAAGCGGAGTAGTATATCTAATTGAAGGACAAGTGCAGCAGAAAGGCTTCGCGATTGGCGCCTTTATGGACATCGAAAAAGCCTTCAAATACACTAGAGAGGTGATAAGGACGGCCTTGCTTACACATGGCGTGCCAACTGCAGTCGTGGAACGGACCTGCTACATGTTGGAAAACAGGAACCTAAGAACGACTAAGGGTGCTACCACTTTTGTGGAACTGTTGACTCAGAATGTCAGCAGGGAGGCGCTTCATCACCCTTGCTATGGAGCTTGCTAGTGGATGAACTACATCATCTGCTTACAAGTCAGAGCAACCACGCTTCGGAGCAATGCAGCAAGCGCTTGACGTATACGTGGGGAATCAAGAGTACACTGAATTTAGGAGGACATCAACTGGAAATCAAAGAGCAAGCTAAATATCTAGGATTAATCCTACAGAAGAAGCTGTTATGGAGCGATCTCTTGGAAAATAAGTGCAAAAAGCTCACAGCGACCCTATGGCTCTACAGGAAAGCAATAGGGAAAAGCTGGTGTTTGAAAGCGGATACACTTATGTGGATCTAAACAACGATCATGCGACCCAAACTAACCTATTCATCGGTGGTTTGATGTAGCAGAATCGAATGATCTGCTGTGATGTCTCGACTGAAGAAAAAGGGGATTGGTTCTAAGAGGCGTTACTGGAGCCTCGGAGTCGAAACCCAGGATGGCATTGGTGGCACAAACATGTTTAGAGCCCCTCCATATCACAAGCAAGGCTGCGAAGGCAGGTTGGAAATTGAATATGGTAAACGGCGGAAGGATCTCGACCTGATTGCCGATCCCAAGCGATATTGCGAGTAAGTCGACCTTCAGCATGCACAGGGACAAAACGCCCATTCGCTATCTCTTCGACAAGCAGTATTGTGTTGGCCTATCCACGAGAGACAAATGGCTCAATGACAAGGCACACCTGCCTAGTGATAAAGACAACTGATTTACAGATGGCTCCAGGAACAAAGTGACAGCAGAAGCCTGTGTCTATCGTAGAAGGCGTGGAATGGGCTTCAAAATGCCGTTGTGTTCCTACATCACAATCCTACAATCTGAGATTATGGCCGTGCTCCAGTCACAGTAGTATGGCATCAAAAGAAACATCTGTATCTGCTCAGATAGCAGGACTGCTATAATTGTTCTGAATGGAACGACGACTACGTTGCTACTACTATGGGAGTGATTTGTTGCACTAAAAAGTCTAGCGACGAAAAACCGAGTGATTCTACTTTGGATTTCTTGACACGGTGGCATCAAAGGTAATGAGATCTCGGACAGGCTAGCAAAACTGGCTGCAAGAGTAAAATTCACTGGTCCCGAACCAGTTGTAAGTATTTCCAGTAGGTTAGTCACTGAAGAAATCAACAGTTAGCTGGACGAGGAACATCAGCTCGGTAGGAGCTAAGTCAAGATGCTATCAGAAATATTGATATGACATAAAAACTCCGACTATCGTAGAGATAAGATAGGGCTGGGAGATTGCCCCCTATATCGTCTGTGCAGATATCTTGGGCAATAGCGTGGTTCCGGTCCTCGCCGTATGAAGAATGCTTTGGGGTCACGCATAGGTCCACGAGAATACGCACCGGGATTTTCCAAGCGTAAGGTGCTCTTGTGGTCTCAACGCTAATAATGATATTAATAATACTTCTCCATCTCTTCAAAACGTCAACAAACTAAATAATCTTGAAAATCTTTCATCTTTTCGCTAATAAATCCAACAAACGATATTCTATCATACTTTATTTTTAAAATTCATTATTGATGATCTTTACAATAACAGCAAGGCATTTATCATACCAAGTATTTTTAATAACAGACGATAAGTTAATATTATTTAAGCACATAGTGATTGTGAAATAATTTAATGTAAACAACATTGGTAAATAACGGAATGCTTCAAGATCGCGCACATGCCAGGAAATTCGCACAAATAGTACAAATTTTATATACTTTATACGGTGTATTTTTAAAGTATTTATTCTCATTTGAAATAAACAAGATAACGGCTAAGGTATATAAGTTGGCAAATGTGGCGTATATTTCAGTCGTTATCAGTTACACTCTTTAGGAAATTTTTCGAGAAACGTACTCCCTTCTGGGACAATGGGAACCACTATTGCTACCATCTTTATATCCTTATTAGCTTTAGTTTACTCGATTGGTAAGTAGAATATATCAAATGCCAAGAGCTGCTTACTGACTACGTAGCCACGCTCGAACTTTCATAATTCAGTCCCCGCGTATCCGCTTTTCCGGAAAACCTTTTTAAATATTTAATGAACAAGACGGAGACAGACTGTTCCCATTGAAAGATAATTGGCATTCAAGTTGGCGGCTTTTCTATGTATTGTCCATATCGTCCATTTTGATGAAAAGAAGCACCACCCTTTCGTTGTGTAAATACACTGGAAGCTGGATTGAATTACGAGTTCGGGAATGACTTGCAGTGGTCTTGCTACTAAAGCTAGAGAATAAAAATCATAAGCTGAAATCACTAGTGAACCCTCGCGGATACGTTCTTCTGCAGGTTCATGTATAGGATTCTCAACAAGGTCCTGTAAATGAACCTACACCCTATTCACTCTCTGAACGAACCGGTACAAGATCACTCAAAGCTTGCCTTAAATATAGGTTCATTTGCAGGATCATTTGTAGTTTCCTAAGACAAATTTCCGCATAGAAACCGTCAAGATTACCTCGACTGGTTCGTGTGCAGTTGCATGAAATTTTAATTCACAGCTTGCTTTCTTCTCTATTCTTTTCTACCAGCAGCAGCCTGGATCCTATAAATCCAATTTTATACCATTCTGTTCAATAAATTAACATATGATACAATAATCGTGAAAGATTTCTGGGTCACAAAACTTGATACATTTTTGTTTTATGTTTACAGAATTAGGTTCACAGTCAGCTAGGAACCAGGCAAGTTCTGCACGTAGTGGTGTAGATCCTCATCCTCCTCTAAACTACATACCAGGACTCCAGATTCCCCGAGGTGAAGAAATAAGATACCGCCGTGAAATTATTGCAGCAGTTCAAAATCGTGTTATTGTGCCATACATGCAAAATGGGGCATTCACCATACTAAAGCCAAAACCAACAGACCCCAAAAACCCTAAAGTTACAGAGTTTGAAGCTCAACATATTACCGATGATGAATGGTTGATAGCAGTCGCTCGTTGGGCTAATGAAGCACAAATAGGTTCCTGGGCCGTTCAAAGTGCTGTAGCAACGGTAGTAAGGATACATCTCGCTCAAGTTGCCGCTCAACGGGTTAAACCTAATATTATAGAGCAGAAACTATTTAACCATCATCCTGACACATCCGTCGATCGAAAGGGTCTTTTTACTTTCGAACCTCCAAGATTAGGGTTTCGTATGGATCCACATGAACAGAGCGCCAGATTCGACCTTCGACTGTCTCAACTTCGTATCAAACCCCATGATTCAGAGATCAGTTCTACTACCAGTACTACTTCTCGTTCTACTTCTAGTGCTACTTCTGGTTCTGGTGAAAATCGAATAACATCTAGGCTCAAACTAAAAAATCCACGACCCTTTATATATCGTTATAGAAGCAACTGATACAACGAACAATAATGTTGAACCAATGTATCCGAAAGAAGGAGTTGAAACCTTCAATAATGCAATAAATATAGTTGCTGATCAAACACTATTTATTTGTAAGATAGATTTATATTTAATAATATAATAAATAACTGAAACGTTGCGTCGGTTCAAAGAACGTTTACGGATTTGGACCCACAAAATCTATCTTCATAATCTTAGTTTTTTGATTCGGAAAATTATCCGCGGTAGCGCTGATGTTTAATTGAAAAACTGAGCTATAAAATCAATAATAAGGTTAACAACATTGTCTTGCAAAGTCTTATTCACACCCTAGTAGCTGGATTTATATCGCGGCTCTCGAATACCTTTCCAAACACTATAGTGAAAAATCTGCTAAAGCTATAGAATAGCTATACCTCGTCATCCCAAAATAGGAGAGAATATTCATTCTTGAAGAATTTTCTGAAGAGTGTAACTTATGGCGAGAGTTATCCAGTTCATTTCAAATGTTCATGAGTACTTAAAAGCGACACGTTATAAATTAAATACCATTTCTATTCTTTGCCTGATTATAATCTGATGTGCGTGACATTGTTATTGTAGTTTGTGTCCTGTTCCAAAAAGTTAATTTTTTAATTTTTGATATATTTTTATAAGAAGAGTTTATGACAAGTATGTAGATATTTTTTGGTCGAACAAGTTTTGTCATTTCATTTTTTGTCGTCAAACAAAGAACATCAACTACGCGTCCTATAAAAAAAGTGATTAATAACATATTTGTAGATCTTTTCTGGGTGTACAATTTTGGTAATTCTTTTACGGGTTTGAGAGTCTTTAAATAACCATTACATATATTCTTACAAACAAGCCTTATACTATCTTATCAACTATTTGATACATATCGCTTAACTTATTATTCTTATTTCTAATTTCTGAACGCTTGCGACTTTGCCCTGGGCTTCCATTTCCTCTCAAGACTATCAATCTCATAATTGGTCTTTACTCAGCAACACTACTTCGTGATTCTCCTTCTTTAGGATACAGTTTTTGGCTTTTCTTCTATCCTGTGCAACCAGCCCTCCCTCTCAGCTCTTCCAGCTTCTTCATCCATTCCTCCGCCTGACCATTTTCATTCAGAAGCCATTTTATTCTCTCTTCTATGCTCTCCCCTCCACCTTCTTCACCTGTACACCTCTCTAACACATGCAACCATGTTTCTTCTTCATTCATCCAATACCTACATGCTCTTACACCCTCTCCCATTCTAAATCTCACCACTCTATTCCATGTGCTCTCCTTTTTAATCTTTAGCAGGTACTCTGGCTCCCCCTGCCTCTTCACCATTCTACACCAGGCGTTGTACCTTGAATCAGCAATTTTTTCCCATATTTCCTCCCCTTGTCTTGCCTTAATCTCTTCCTCTATTTCCTCCCACTCTCTACCCCTAACTTGCATACCACATTCAAACCTCATTACATATCTCTCATCCTCCCATTTCGAACCCTCCACGTTGACCCTTCTCTCTTTACTCATAACCTCCCGGGCACACGCTTGTGCAATTTTACTCCCTTCTCCCCTTCTTAGTTTTTCTTCAAAGTTCCAGGCTCTTTTCACTTGCCTCACTACCATTTTGTCCCGTCCTGTTTCTTCCCTCAGCATATAACCTGGGCAGCTCCACCTGACTCCCATATCCCATCTCAAAAATCTCTCCTGCAAACTATTCACTCTTTTATGTTCTTTCCATCCCTAAATTTCCACTCCATAGCTTAAGACTGACTACACTAAGGCATCAAACATCCATACTCTCACCTTACCTTCTTTTTCCTATACCCCATACTTGTCCTATTAATTTACTCGCGCACTCTAACCACTTTCTCACCTGAAGCTCGCTTCCTTCTCTCGTTTCGAACCAAAATCTTAGGTAGCAAAACTCATCCAACAACTCCACCACCACGCTATTTATCTTCCATTCATACTCTAATCTCCCCCTTTTATTTCTGAAACACATCATCTTAGTTTGTTCACATTCACAGTTAAACCCTTTTCTCTCACATAGTCTTCAAACACTCGCATTAACAGCTTCATACCTTTTTCATCATCCGCTACTAGCACTACATCATCTGCATACGCTAGTGAGTACACTTTGCCTGTTCCTAACGTTGTTCCCCCTTTGACTCTCCTCTCCAACTTCTCCTCTAAATCTGCCCGAAGAATACTAAACAGAAAAAATTAACGTCTTTGATGAGAAATTGGCTGCTACCACCACTCGTGTTGATAATGCGGAAAAGGACATATTGGAAATTAAAGAAAATGTTACAACGTTGGAAACTAAGATAAAAAATGACTCTAATATGGCAGCCTCCCAGTGCATGCGAGAAATTGGAGATCGTCTTTCTAGAACCAAAAACTTAATTATTTTTGAGGCAGAGGAAGTCCCCAATGAAAATAAGCTTTCGGGTAAGGAGTAAAACTCAGTTAAAATATCCAACTTTTTTAAGACACTTAATTCGGCTATAAAAGTGGATGAGCTGAAACTCATTCGAATTGGGAAATTTTCTCAGGCAACAATTAGAGTACAAAGAAGTGAAGAAGATGCTCAACGATCGGTTAGCGAAGGGAGAAAAAGATCTGCGAATTGTTTATCGACAAGGGATACCGAAGATAATATCACACCCGCCGTCTGCTCAAACTTAGTTCCTGAAAATATGAAACGACCAATCGAAGCTGCAGTCTCTTCACAAAATGTCAATTTCTCGCCAGGGACGCCCGAAGGTTTGTTATCGCGTGACGCAAATAAATCACTAAGCATATCAATAAAGAAATTTCCAGGTACGTCCCTGTCTATGTATTATCAGAATGTAAGGGGTATAAATAGCAAACTTAGTAAGCTGGTTCAATCCCAGGACATTACTGAATATGATATTATTGCTTTTACTGAGACATGGCTGAAACCACACACTCTATCAAGTGAACTCATTGACCTAAACAACTTTGACGTTTATCGAAAAGATCGACCAAACACAATTGGTGAGGGGGTTTTGATAGCAATTAATTGTAAATATCCTAGTACAGAAATAAGTGTACACCAAAATATGGTATCGTTAACTGATATTGAATTGGTTTTTGTCAAACTTAAAGTTCATAACACAACAATTTACATTCAGGTCATATATATTCCCCCGCACGTAACAAATGTCATACTTGAATCACTAATAGAAGTAATTATACAACTGCGCTGTCTCTGGGGACAAAAGATAATAATTCTTGGCGACTTTAATTGTCCCAAATTTATAAACCACTTCACGTTATATGAAAGCGATAATAGGGCAGCGATACTTAAACAGCTTATGGATTTCTATGATTTAACCCAATATAACGATGTTTTAAATTGTAACTTCAGATGCTTGGACTTAGTTATGTCAAATATTGTTATGAAATTGAGTAAACGTATATATATTTAATAATTGAAGAAGATAAATATCATCCCTCGCTTCTGATTTATATTGCAGCGGTTGATTTGAAAGTTTCGAAACGCAATTTCATTCAAACTATCACTACGAAAAAATTAAACTTTAGAAAATGCGATTATCCTTCATTATACGTAGATATTAGTAATGTTGATTGGTAAGCTTTGAATGCGTACGAAGATGTAAATAATTGTTGCAATAGCTTTTACAGTATCCTCTATACACTTTTTGAAAAACATATACCGCACTGCAAAACCTCTACTGCACTAAAATATCCGCGATGGTACACCAGAGATATTATTAATGGCCTAGCTAGTAAACATGATCTTCACGCTAAATATAAAAAATATAAGTCGCCTAATATTCTTCAACAATATCAGGTTCTGCGAAATAATCTTAGTGCGCTGATTACATGGACTCATAAAGAATATGTGGAAAGAGTTGAAAGAGATCTATCGTCAAACCCATCGTATTTTTGGACATATGTCCACAGTCTTTCTGATATAAATAGAATACCGGGTATAATGAATTATGAAGGATTAGAGTTTGATAAACAGAATGACATAGTGAATGCATTCGCAGTATTTTTTAATAATGTTTATAAAAAACCTGTTGATGATTTCTTAACATTCTTACCCAGGTCTTCTTTTGAGTCTCAACATGTGAAACTAATAGGATATGCACTGCAGGTGAATAATACGGACGTACTTAAAGCACTAAAGTCTCTCTCTTCGAAAAAAAAATGCTGGTACTGATCAAATTCCGTGCTTTATTGTGAAGGACTGTGCTTCTGTCTTTGTAACCCCACTAACTGCAATATTTAATCTTGCACTATTGAAGGGCGAATTTCCCACGATTTGGAAGTCTACTAGAATTTATCCAGCGTTTAAAAAAGGCAATAAATCTGATACAGTAAATTATAGGCCAATTTCTATACTCAACGGGTTCTCTAATGCGTTTGAGATTTGTATTTATGACATAATATGGAGTTATTTCAAACCAATTGCTTCGTCTGCGCAACATGGATTTGTTCCTAAGAGATCAACTGTAACTAACTTGGTGACTTTTTTTCAACTTATAGTCTCTATGTTGTACCAATTTCGACAGGTGGATGTAATATATACGGATCTCAGTAAGGCCTTTGACTCCATAGATCATGGTATTTTAATGATGAAATTGCGAAGGATTGGGCTTCCAGATAAAATATTATCACTTATACAAACGTATATCAATAACAGAAGAAATGTTGTACAGTATGGTGGTTATGCATCGGAACCGTTTTTTCCTACGTCGGGCTTCCCGCAAGGCTCTATTCTCGGGCCACTATTATTTGCTGTTTAGTTCAATGATGTCGGGGAAGATATGGATCCGTTTGTCTACCACATACTGTATGCTGATGATAAAAAAATATTCTTGCCAATTACTTCTTTGCATGATTGCAACGTCCTGCAGAATAATCTTGCAAATTTTCTAAATTGGTGCAGAAAAAACTCGCTAGATATAAACATCTTGAAATGCAAAGTTATGACTTTTTCACGCAAAAAGGACATTGTCGAATTTGATTACTGCATAGAGGGTATAATTCTGGAGAGAGTGCAAGTAATTCGTGACCTTGGCATATTATGTGACCCACAAATTACGTTCACATTACAAATCGAAGAACTCATAAGCAGCGCTAACAAAACACTGGGTTTTATGTTACGAATATGTAAAAATTTCAAATCTGCGAGTACATTAAAAACCCTTCTTAATACAATGATCAGATCGAAGCTGGAATACGCATCGGTGGTTTGGTCACGCCGGCACTCCAAGTATGTGGCGGCAACCGAAAAATGCCAGAAGCGATTTTTAAAGTTTCTCTCGTATAGGGAGGATGGCTACTATCCTCCGCCGGGCTCTGACTATGATCAGATGCTTAAAAGATTTGACGTATGGACGCTCGAAAATAGGCGAACCTTTATGGCAATAATTTTTTTATTTAAAATTGTCCGAGGACTTGTAGATTGTCCTTACATCTTATCGATCTTGCCAATCTCGGTTCCAAAACACAGCACCAGATCACATTTGCCATTTTACTTGCCAATAGCTGCCACTGGTTGGATGCAGGGATCACCACTCAATGTAAATCGAATGTGTTTGGCAATACCCAACATTGATCTGTTCTTCATAAGTATCTCGGAATTTACTAGCAAGGCCCGCGAATATGTGATTAGTACATCTAAATAAGTTAAGATAGGAATAGAAATAGGAATAGTAATTATAATAAAATTCACGCTAAGAAACCTGTAAAATTCTGGTAAAGGTAGCCCTAAAATTGGCCTTTGACTGTTGGGCTTAAGATGTTCAAATAAATAAAAAATAAATAAATGGGCACCCTTGCCTGAGGCCCCTACCTGTCCAGAATTCCTCTCCTTTCTCTTCTCCTATCTTCACCCTTATCTTAGTTTCCACAAATATTTTTTTTATCCTCTCTATTAACCCTTCGTCTACTCCTCTCTCTTCCATGGCTGCACATAACACCCTCCTGTTAACGTAGATGTTATCTATGGTTCCCACCCCTTTTCCAAAACCCGTTTGATTGTGTGGTATACTTCCTTTTCCTTCTACTTGTCTTTCTAACCTCCTTCTAAGCACTTCCGCATACATTTTATATCTCAAGAACATGAGTGTGATCCCCCTATATTCCTCCACCCTTTTGCCTCTTCTTTCTCAATCAACGGTACTACCAGGCCGTCTTCCATTTCTCCGACCACCCTTCTCCTTTCCATACCTTATTGCAAATCTTCCATATCTCTTCTCTCACTCCTAATCCCCCATATTTCAGTGCTTCATTTTCCAAGCCATCTTCCCCTGTTGCCTTATTTCTTTTCAATCACACAATCGCCTCAATCACCTTTTCTCTACTTATTTCGTTGGCGCTGTCCTTGTGGCCCTCTGCCGCTTTTTTTTCCTTCTCCCTTTACCCTATTTTCTACCCCTCCTAACAGTCCCTTGAAGTGCTTCGTCCACTCTTTCATTCCTATTTCTTCATTTATGCCTTTCCTTCCACCTCTTTTCTTGTTCATCACTTCCCATTCCCTACCTTCCTTTACAGCTTTCTGTACCTCTTTCATATACCTTTCTTTCTCCTTCTGTCTTTTCTCCTTTATGATTCTTTCGTGCTCTCTCTTTCTCCTGTTGAATTCTCCTTTTTCCATTTCCCCTTTCCTTCATTTTTTTACACTTTCCT
The DNA here is from genome assembly GCA_932178445.1 of Andricus quercusramuli. NCBI lineage: Eukaryota > Metazoa > Arthropoda > Insecta > Hymenoptera > Cynipidae > Andricus > Andricus quercusramuli. Next base: position 101,594 of record CAKNXH010000280.1, on the reverse strand, counting down.
TCATCTTATCTTTACTTTCCCTGCATTCATCGTCCCACCAACCTTTCCTAAAACCCTCTTCTTCTTCTCTTGGTCTCACCTCTTCCCTTACTTTATCAATCACTCCTTTGAGATTTTCTACCAGCCTGTCTACTCCTTCCTCCTCCAAACATTCTATTTCCTCGTTTTGTATTTTTTCTCTGAATTCCCTTTTGATTTTTCATAATTTTTTCTGCGATCAAAATTTGAATTTTCTTGGCTTTTTTCATATTTTGTGTTGTTCGGCTTCAAACGTTCATTTTCGTTGGTTTTGTTTGGATTTTGAAAAAACTATAACTCTGACAATTTTCTTTTCATTCAATAGCCGTGCATAGAATTTTTAAACTTGAAAAAAAATGGTCTAGTAATTTTTTCAAATGCTTTCACTTTCTGAATTTCTATCCAAAATAGCTAGTTAACGAACTGGTTCTTTATTTTTAGGCCTTAAAACTGTCTGTCAAAGCACAATCTAATCCGATCAATCTTTCGAAAGTTATCGTGCCTACACGATACTACAGGCATACAGACAGACGTACAGACAGACAGACAGACATACAGACAGACAGATGGACATGCAGACAGACATACAAAGGACATACAGACAGACGGACAGAAAGACGGACAGACAGACTGACAGCCGGACAGACAGACGGACAGACAGACAGACGGACAGGCGGACAGACAGACGGACAGACAGACGGACAGACAGACACCATCATAAAAATCGTTTTTTCTGACCTCATTAGGCAAGATTAGGAAATTTTATGGTTTCAAAAATTAAACTGATGTAGAATTAATTTATATTCATGCTAATTTTGCCATTTACTCGTATCTTCTTTCAAACCTAAGCTTATTAATATTTCAAGCAGCTAGTCGTGTGCTCTCTCACTTCATATAAACTTATTTGCTATCTCGTTGAATTAACTGATGGAGGTATGATACAAACTAAGCAAAATATTGCGCAATAAAAACTATAATTTCAAACTAAAATTATAGAAATTTGAAAGATCATACATATATTATTATTAATTATCATTAGGTTGTTTAACAATTGAAGCAATCTTAGCTTCAGATCTTAAAATTATTTCGTTAAAAATAATTATTTTCAAACTGTGCTTGTCAGGCTTGCCAGGTCGTGTAACTGTTTCATAATTGTTTGAACAATTTTTTTAATACAATTTTTAGTGGACGAACAAACTGAAAATGGTTTGAATTGCCTTTTTGCTCTACAATTGTGTAAATCGCAGTAGAATATCGTCACCGATTTCCAGACAATATGAAAAAAACATTTCTAAACATTACGCGCTTATTCGTGATAAAATTGTGAAGAAAAGTCAACTAAGACAAATACATTTTTAGGGGAGTAGTTTAACTTACAAACGGACAGTTGAATTCTCAACAAACAACAATTTCAATTTTAGATAAAATGCAGTTGAATTCAACCAAAACTACAAATAACAAACATAAATGCATTTTTGAGCGAATGGTTGAATTTTTGAAAAAGATCAATTTTTAACCTGAAAGATTCATTTTCTACAGAAAAAAGTTTCAACTAAAATAGAGTAGTTGAATTTTTAGTTCAAAGAATTAATTTTCAACGAAAAATCTGAATTTTCAAAAAAGTAATTTTACTTTCAACCAAGCACTTGAATTTTTAATGAAACACGTTCATTTTTCAACAAAAAAATTAATTCTCGATCAACAAGTTGAATTTTCTACCAAAAGAGTTAAATTTTTAAACTATAGAAACAAATAATTGTCAATAAACAGTTTCAATTTTCAACAATATGATATGAATTCTTCATCAAGTAGTTGATTTTTATAGGTTGAACTCCAATTATTTCTGTAGAAACTTCAACAATCTGATTGAAAAGTTCACGTACTTGGTTGAAAAAACATTTTGTTGAAAATGCGTCTTTTTTGGTTACACTAAACTGCTTTGGATTAGTTAGTTAGTTAGTTGTAATGTAGGCGGGGGGCCCGTGAGGTCCCAACCCCTGGCGCTCAAGCTATAAAGCCTATTGTGCCACACCCGTGTTTATTCTCAAGGCAGTACTCCGAATCCAGCCATCCTTCGCCGAGTGTTTTTGGATCTCGGTGGGTTTTTCTTTGTTACCAACGTTCTGAGATTATACCTCTCAGGTGCCAGGCATACCTATCGCACAGTTAACGACGTCAGTGGGACGATGGTCGTGAGGGTTAAGGCATAGGCTTTGGACCCACTCCGTCGGCTTGCGGGTTCGATTCCCGCCTCGCACTCTGGAAGAGCCTCGGTGGTCCATGCGGTGAACACTTGCCTAGCAAGGGAGTTGTTCATCTCCGTAGAGTCGTGGAACCGGTACTTCTAGAGAAAACGGTTCTCCAAGTACTTAAGGCTGTTGCTCTTGGTGGTTCGGAATCCACCTTAAACTGTAGGTCCCCCTCTCACCACCAAGTAAGTGTGTGGGAGGGTGTGTAAAGGAATAGGGAAGAGATACAAGAACAATGTAAACCCTTAGGGGACACATTAGAAGCTTCCATTCCAGTAAACGACGTCCTCCTTTGTTGATCAGGCAAAGTGATCCTCACCCACTCTGCCATTCGGCAGCCTCCCTAGCAGGATAGGGTGTACGGAGCGATCCCTCTGAGGTCATCAGGTAGATGCACAGATTCGAAGCACTGCTGGTGTGTTATGTAAGTGTATGTGTGTGTATGTGCTCATTACTCGAAATCGGCCAGCGACCACCAAGCGGAGGTCCCTTGAGAGGGCCTGCCTCTACGAAAGAGATCGCTGACTCATTTTCGAGTCTTTACAGAATCGGCTTCGACCTCCAAGGCTATTCTCCTCGACATGGGGCCCCACCTTGGTACGATACCAGCTTTTTCTGAGGAGACCTACAGTTTAAGGTGGGTTCCGAATCACCGAAGCCCCGATAGAAGTTCATAGAAGAATTTCTATTGGTACCCGGCTCAGGGATCGAACCCCGGACCTCCTGCATGGAAGTCCGACGCGCTATCGTCTGAGCCACCGAGGCTTGAACTGCTTTGGATTAAAAATTAACATTTTTTTTTTGCTGAAGATTCAGTACATTATCATACATATTACTTCATCGGCGATGTTTTTTTTATTGTCGTCTGGAAACCGACAACCGTTAGATTACCATAGCTTCACCACAGCTTCCTTGCTCTTTAATAAAATGTATTAATATCATAGGTCAATTGATTCGATTTGAAAATTATTTATTTTTATTGACTTAGTTTCAAGGTCATAATATATAGGTTCAATTGATTCTATTTGTCAGTGTTTTTCCATCTGACCTACAGTTCTTTCTCCGTTTACATGCCATTGATACTAATTCATAACATTTTTATCATATTTGAAATTCCTATAATTTCAGTTCAAAATTTTCTTTCTTAATGCGCAATAGTTTTGCTTGATTTTTTTTACTCCTCCATTAGTAAATTTAACGATATAGCAAATAATTAGATGCTAAGTAAGAGGAAACATGACTAGCTATTTGAAATATAGATAAAATTAGTTTTTCATTGAGACAAACACAATCTTTATTAATCGCCACGAACTAGGCTCAGGAAACCCCTGTCATTGGCTTTCAAACTTGTTGGACTTCAATAAATATGGAACGGAATATGTATGCATTCTAAAACAGTTAAATTTTTTAATAAAATTTTTGCTTTCAAGGCTTAGATTCGAGAAGATTTAGATTCAATTTTATCAATTTTTGATGTTTCACAATTTAAAATTTCACAATTCTGTAGTTTTACATGCAAATGATCAAAATGTCAGGCCATTCTCACTAATAAATTCTTCAAAATTGCAAAATTTCATATTAAAGACCTCAATAGTCAGTTTTCAATTTAATGATTTTTAATTTAAGTAATCTTATGTGTTTTGTTTAGCTTTATGTCAGTTTTTAATTCAATAATTTTAAATTAAAAATGTTTAAATTGGCCAATGAAGTCTTTTTTCAAAAACCCGGGAGAACGGAAAGCCAAATCGGATTGATATTATGTCAATTGTCCCTATCGACGTTATCAGGGTCCAGTTTCGATATGATGCTCAGCTAGTGCTGATTGTGTGAAATGTTTTGGCCTGAATTTACTCGCAAGTTCCTTCACACGTTGGCTCCCCGCCCTCCCAGTTTCTCCAATCTAGACTTTGCCACACGAAAAAGGTATTTTATATACTCCTGGATCACTGAGAGGTGCCTTTTTATCTTTAGGGTTGTTTAGAAGTTGTTCTATTTTCGCAGGTGGTTCAAATACGGTTTGGATGTTGTGTTTGTTGAGAATTCGTCCTATTTTTTCCTGTGATACCTTCAATGTAGGGTAGGGTGGTGTTAATTTTTCTCTCTTTCTTTATAGTCAGCAAAACAAAGCCGTCTCTAAAAGACTCAAAACTTGACAGCGAAACAATGTGCGAGTGTATAAAATCCCTTGTTCGTGTGGCAAAGTATATATTGGAGTAACCGGGAGGTCGGTGAGCCAACGTTTATAGGAACATGGGAGTAAAGTCTGACTAAAACATTTCACGCCATCAGCACTAGCTGAGCATCATTTCGAATTTTCAACAAAACAGTTACATTTCCAAGCAAAGAAAGGAATTTTTAACCAAAAAGATGAAATTTCAACTAATAAGAGAACTTTTTCACCAAAGAGGACGGATTAAAAAAAATAGTTGAATTTCACCGAAAAAATTGATCTTCAATAAAATTAAAGTAAATTTTAAATGAAATAGTACAATTTTCATCTAAAAAAAATGTATTTCTTTCATAACAAAAAAATTATTTTTTAACAAAATAATTCAATTTTAAACTGAAGAAGATAAATGTACTAACCAAAAATATATTATTTCAATTTTCATTTAGAGTATATTTTAAAAAACGATTTTTCAGCGAAATTAATTAATTTTCAACTATCAATATAACTTTTCAAGCGAAAATGGAGTAGTTATATTTTCTGTAAAAAAAATTCATTTTCATCTAAAAAGAAACAAATTTTCAACCAAAGAAATTAAATTTCAATCACAATGATGAATTTTCAACTGAAAATATGAATTTTTGACCAAATAGTGGATTTTTCAACCAAAAACATGCATTTTCTCTATCAACGCAAAAACGAATTTTCAACCAAATTGTTTTCTTTTCAGCCAAAGAAATTAATACTTAAAAAACAGATTTATTAAATTTTCTACTACACAGATAATTTTTTAACGAAAAAGATTACATTTCTATCAAAAAAGGTAAATCTGCCACAAAAAATGGAATAGTTAAAGTGAATTTCCAACTAAAATTATGAATCTTCAATTTAGAAAAATGTAGTTTTTAACCAAATACATGAATTTTAAACTAAAAAGATCAATTTTCCACCAATAAAGTAGGATAATTTTCAGTTCGTAAAATAAGTTTTCAAACAAAAAACAAACGAATTGTCAACAAAAGTGTTAATTTTTTAACCTGAAACAGATAAATTTTCAACTAAAAATAGAATATCTATTTGAATTTTCAGTAGTTGAGAATTCATTTTTTTGTTGAAAATTGATTGTCTTAACTGAAAATTTAATTCTTATGTTTTTTGCTAGAAAATCATTTTTTTTTAAATATTTTTTTTTGAAAATTCGTTTTTTTATGACCATTTATTTTTCTGATACTTTAACTGTTCTAATCTCGGTTGAAAATTGATTTTCTTCAGAAGAAAATTCATAAACTTTTTGAAAATGATTTTTAATGCGAATAATATGTTGTCCATTAATTTGAATTCTTTTATCATTTAAATTTACCACTCTTTCCAATTTGAAGCGATGCATTTTTCCGCGAAATTTAAACAAGATAATTACTACTAATAAAGATAGGAAATACTGAAAGTGAGGTATTCCAGATTATTGTTTCACTGGGCCATATCTAGAATTATTTATTTATAATTATACATGATTATTACATTCACTACATAAAAAATTGGATCATAAACATTTTTCAAACCTTTACGACTTTTTTATGCCAATCTCAGACTTTGGCTGCAGCCAGAAAAAAATCCCCATATCTTCTTAAAGATTAGGAAGAAAGCATTCAATTGTGGAGAAATTAGGCGCAGAACTTCATTACCTTCAATGTTATATTTAGAAAAAAAATTGACATCATGCATCATAAAAATTAACATATTTCAAGCAATTTTGTGTGAAAATATATATCATGACAGCGTTACGCCCCCCTCCCCCCATCGTAACGCGGCGTAGTATTTTTCCTGGTCTTCTCCCCCTCCATGACTCCCAAAGGTGTCACATATTCTTCTAACGACTTAGTTTCAAGAATTTTCTAACAATGTACGCAATATTGATAACTAACTTAATACTTTAAGATCACGTTTATGCCAGAAAATTCACGGAAATAACACAAAGGTTATATACTTCAAACCTTGTCCCTTTTCAATATTTATGATCATTTGAAATAAGCAAGATAACGGTTTCAGTATATAAGCTCGCGAATGCGACATTTCTTTTGTCATCAGTTACGAAATTCAGGAAATTCTCTAAGAAACTGATTTCTTTATTTCAGGATGATGAGAGCCGCTATTGCTACCCTCATTATTTCCTCAGCAGTTTTTGCTTATTCTATTGGTAAGTGAATAAATCAGAAAATTCAATAATTGAAGTAAAATTTTTGATTAATCGTGCTAAGTGCTAGATCAGCTGAGCGAACATGATGGCCGCGATAACTGGTTGAATTGCGCATCAAATGGTAGAAATCAGTCGCAGTAGCGTCGAGAAAATCAATATTATTGTTGAACTTTTTATTTGCATCATTCGCTTCTTGACATATCCTAGACAATGCCAAATTTATTCATCATTTGGCGGATGCTAGGAGTTGCTTAGTATACTAATTTAGGCAAAAAAGTATGCACAAAATTTAGAATTGTTATGGTTCATTTGTGGTTTGGGGAATTAATTATAATTTTATCAATTATGCTTGGTGGGTGCAAGATTGAAAATTGGAAATAGTTCGTGTCATTCTTTTCTAAATTAATTCGTTTCATTTCTCAAACACTCTTAAAGTATCCCAAGTACATGTAGACCTTTATTTTCGTAAATGCTTGCTGGTTGTTTTTCGATTTTGTGTCTTGAAGTCTATGTTTGTCGTCAGCGTTCAGTCAACGTTCAACACGATATTTACATTAATTTAATTAGAGGTTCTTTTAATTTAGTTTCCTCAGCTTGGCTACTAATTTTTGTGTATGTAATCCTCTAAATCATTGTTCCATTCTACAGGTAAAAATCATCGAAATCCGAGACAGATTATACAGTGTGCACAGTTTAGTTTCTCACAAAACATAATGCGTTTGAAAATTATTTTAGATATGTTATTCAATATTATCATACTTTATACATTATTGGCTTCTACAGGTTACGTTATTGCTTTTTTAAGCATTTTAATGCGTGTTGACTAACTCAATGTTTACTTTACACAGATCTGCTCTGTGACGTTCTACCCGATATGTTTTTTTCTGAGTTTGTTTGATTGCAAATTGAGCAATTGAAGAGTAAGACTCTGTATTATGATTTGAATGTTCAAAAGATAATGGCATTACGGGCGATATTTTTCCTTATTTTCTTCTTGATTAATCGATCTTTGCATAACCGAATCGTGTTATATAAGAAGGCACTTGATTAAAATTCTACATGAATGCGTTTAACCGAACTTTATTCAATGGGCCAAAATAAGAATTATTCACGTTTAGAAGCGAATAACGTAAATATCCAGAAATGATTTTTATGTTAGTAATGGGGGCTAGACAGAAAATCGAAAAAGTATTTTTTCTTGCGAACGGCTTGACCGATTATGATGAGCAAAAAGTATGTTATGGGACTCAATAGTAGGATGCTGGAAAAATTCATGAACTTTTTCCCACGAACATAACTATCAAAAAAAGTTTGGAAATTTAAAAAAAAATTTTATTGATTTTGTTCCGAGTACCAGTTTCATCATTCGCCGCAAAAACCGCACGTAGCGTCGCAGCATTTTCTTTGTCATTCCCAACTGTTTCAGCAATATTTACTTGTTTTTTCGTTATTTGTTCATTCTTCAATAAAGTCTGTTTATTCACTGGAGTTGAAAGTCCTTTTCAGCGTTACAGAGTTTCCTTCGTCACCAACTGTTTCAGCGATATTCATTTGTCCCGTCACTTCAACTGTTTCCTCAACATTCACTTGTTTTTTTGTTCTTCATTCTTTCGTAACGTCTGTTCCTGCCCTAGAGTTGATAGCTCTTTTCGGCGTCGCCGCATTTGTTTTGACAACTGTTTCAGCAATATTCATTTGTTCCGTCACTTCAATTGTTTCAGCAAGCTTCACTTGTTTTTTCGTTCTTTGCTCATTCTTCGTTAACGTCTGTTCCTTCACTGTAGTTGAAAGCCCTTTTCACCTTCACAGGATTTGTCTCGTCACGAAGTGTTTCAGCGACAAAAATCACATTTTGGTTTCCCTTCTAATATAGATGATACATCGTATCATTCAGTTTTTACTCATTGATTTGTATTCATTCGTCGACATTGTATTCCATAGAGTTCACAGACAACACAGACTCCTTAGTAGGAAACTTTGTTACTTCAACTAGTTCGTCATTCGTTTTGGCAATTTGTAATACTCGTTCTCAGCCTCAGATCTGTCCATAGTTTTCAACGTTACATGTTGTGATATCCTAAAAGTCTAAAGCGTTCAAGGTTAACGATTTTACGCATAACTGAAAAGTCACGTGAATAGCCATCAGTTACATTTCCTCTGCCTTTGCGCGACTAGTACCCGCAACATTGACGCACGAATTTCTAAGCGATAAATTCTCGATTGCTCCGATCAATTACTGTTTCGATTGAATTGAATTTTCGGAAGAAAAAGATTGAGACTGAAGAAGAAGTGAAGCTTTATAGTGACAATCTTTCACGAACAATCATTGTTTACGACCTTTTGTATGGGAAATGTAGAGTTCTTCATTATAAGAAGGAGAAACTCGATATTGAAAACGGAAAGGATGATTTGGAACAAACTTTGAATGATCTCTCATTCAATGTACGACTCAAGACTGGAGTAGAGAGATTGCATGATGAAGGAATTTAAGTTCAAATACAGAGAACCGTATTGACTCACAAGTTGCGTTTGCTCCAGTTCAAATGAAACTACCTCTATACCAGAAGAAGCTCGTTTGCAATCTTTCATCAAAATGGGGATTCGTATACCAGCAGGTAATCGGAGTTAAACCAACGGATGGGGAATCTCTCCATTCAATGTAATTCTACCCTTTATGATAAAATCGGAGACTTCAGTCTTTCCGAGGAACAGCTCTTCATTTTTACGGGCTTAACATGGGAAAGTATTATAATTTAAGAGACATGTTAACGTCAATGCGAAACAGGAAAACCCGCACAGTCACTCAAGCTCTCGTGGTGTTCCTTCTCAAACTTTGCACTGGCAATTCGAATAGATTGTTGGCTTCCATCTTCTAAATTGAATACGAACAGCTGATTTCCGAATATTCAACTGCAGTAATGAAATCGATCGGAGAAGATTTGTTGCCTCGTCGTTTTGGAATAGCTACTTCCACCAGAGATGTTACATATGCATGTCATCAAAATCTGAATGATGAAGAAATATTGAGAATTCTTTTACAGGATCCAAATGGTTTGTGCAAGTTATTCGGAGAAAACGATTTTGTGGTTCTTGATCGTGGATTCCGGGATTTGAAAGATGAGTTAGAGCTAAAAAAAATGAACGTATCGATGCCTGCTTTGAAAGGGAAACGAAAGCAATTGACGACGAAAGAATCGAACTATTCCTGTTATGTGAAGAAGATACGTGGGCGGTTGAAGCTATCCACGGAATGCTGAAGCAAAAATACCGACGTCTATATCACAAATTGGACAATAAATTGCTTCCAAATATTGGAACCTATTTCCGAATCGCATCATTCCCGAATAATCAGTTCGGGAAGAGCTTGCAGTCTGACACAGAATTTTCAAGTGAGATCATAGAAAATATGAAAGCCAGAAATAATGTGGAGAACACTTTAGCTGTTGAAGCGGAAGAAAAAGGTTGGTTTCGGAAGAAACTCGTTTTCTAAAGTATCACATCTCAAGACGTTTTACACTTTCCAGGCTGGAATGATTGATGAAGATGGTCAGATTAGATTGCAATACATTAAAGAACAATCTAATGTATTGAAATTGCAAGTTTAATCTCGTCACATTTCAAAAAATGTGTATAGGTGTTTTTGTAAAATATGAGCCAAATTCTATCGGTATTTCTGGACTGCTCGAGTATCAATATGATTGTGCTAACAGAAATAGGACTGTTGGCTGCTGCTCACATATTTCAGCAATAGTATACTAGCAAAATGTTTAAGTAGAATGGCATCATGCTTGTAATTGAGAACGACAATGACGAAGATTGAATAGGTTTACAAAGAACTTTATTCGTGAGAGGCGAGGGGACTCACGATAATAAGGCAACCCGGTTCGTGTGAGGCAATGGGACTATTGAGTCCCATAACATATTTTTTGCTCATCAAAATTGGTCGAGACGTCCTCAAGAAAAATTTCTTTTTTCGATTTTCCTTCCAGCCCCCGTAACTCACATAACTCCCATAAAAATCATTTCTGGGAAATGATACTCCAGGGTATTTCACAACCAATTCCATCTTATCATGAAAATATGGACCTGATCGGGCCGGGGGCAGCACACACATGCTTATTCTGCTATGTCCTTCCTGACTTCCTCAAAAAAAGGTGTAGGTAAATTGGATCTTTGGGAAGGGAGAATGGGTATTATTAGAAAGGAGAGTAGTGACTGAAGAGGTATATGAGTAGTGGAGGAAGACAGGTGGATGCATTCTTATCGCAAAATCTTCTTTTCCTCTCTACCCTTTTCTACCAGCAGCAGCCTGGATCTGATGAATCGATACAATTATATACCATGCTGTTCAATAAATAAATATGTGATACAAACAGTATGAAAAATTGATGCCTCATAAAACCAAATAAATTTCTGTTGTATTTTTACAGAATTAAACTCACAATCAACTACGAACCACTTAGGTCTTGCAAGTAAAGATGAAAACCCTCATCCACCTCTAAACTACATACCAGGGCTCCAGATTCCTCAAGGTGAAGAAATAAGGCACCGTTGTGATATCATTGCAGTAAACCAAAATCGTGTTATTGTTCCATTCATGCAAGATGGGGCATTTATAATACTGAGGCCAAAGCCAAAGAACCCCAAAAACCCTGAAGTTATAGAGTTCGAGGCTCAACACATAACCGACGAAGAATGGCTGGTAGCCGTCGCTCGTTGGGCTAATGAATCACATGTAGGTTCTTGGGCCGTTGATAGTGCTGTAGCAACGGTTCTGAGGGTGCATCTCGCTCAAGTTGCTGCGCAACGGAATCAACAGAATATTATAGAGCAGAAACCAAAGCAAGAATATTATAGAGCAGTTCATCATCGTGGCACATTCTTCGACCAACATGATCTACTTACTTTTGAACCTCCAAGATTAGGTTTTCGTATAGGTCAACATGAGCGAAGTAAATCATTCGACCTTCAACTGTCTAAACTTCATATTGAACCCGATGAATCAGATGCTAGTTCTACTTCTACCCGTATTTCTACAGCTAGTTCTACTTCTGGTATTACTTCTAGTTCTACTTCTAGTTCTACTTCTATTTCTACTTCTCGTTCTACTTCTCGTTCTATTTCCGATTCTAGTATACATCAGAACACACCTAGACTTAAAATGAAAGACATACGAGCCTTGTTAAGCGGTACTAGAAGCAAAAGATTTAACAAAGAATAATGTTCAACCAATGTATACGTCTATTGACGACACAGAAAAAAACAAAAAATAAAGTGTCTTGCAGATCGATTTCGTGAGTTTTGATTTTTTCGGTGGGTGGGATGGTGCGCTTGGACATTCTTTATTTTCTGAAATCTTATTGCAATAAGTAATCAATTTTTTGGCAATCATCCTGATGTTCCAAATAACAGTAAGTGAATTATTTAGTGTTGCAGTTAAGATCGTGATATTTAATCCTTGACAATTATTTTTTCAATTTTCTAGAATATATTATTTTTATCTACATATTTATATAATTAGAATTGAATTGAAATTACGATTAAAGTTTAAAACCATACAATTTTAATGTTTCAGTTTGAGAATTGCTAATTTTTTCTTGTACTTTTGATTTCGTAGACTCACCAGTCTGTTTCGGTACGTCTTTCATGTATACGTTGTCCCCAATTGCTAACATTATATCCATTGTACGATTTTGAAATTTTCTGTCTCGATTTGTCTTGTAGATTTAAAGGATTGGTATAGCGCCCGTCTTCTTCCATCATCAATAGCCGTAAGTTTTTCTCATCATTTCGATTCACGTACCCATATGAGACCTGAAAGGGACTCTTCTCGGTCGCCTTGTTAGATAAGCGGTGTGCACCTTGTAGCGGTGCATTCCGGTGAAATAGTGAAATTCGAACCACTTTGAAATAGCTTAGACCACGGTTCTCTGAAGGCAGATCCTGCATTTATTAGGGATTATGGGCCAGTAGGTTTGATTTACTCAGTTTGACACGGAACTGTCAAGAAGGATCCCTATTCCTTACTTGAGTTGACAGGCAGGCGTTGGTCAGGGTTTACCACTTTGGTTGATTTCTCCGTAGTATCGTGAATCCTCTATTTCGTAGGGTGTAAGACATCGCATTGCAAATCTCTTTTGACTTGGGTGTTATGGTTTGCGGTACTATAAAAGATTTGACAAAGGCCATGCAGAAATTTTCCCAAGTTTGGAGTTGTGTGGCCTCTAATTTGTGTCATTCGCGGGCACCTTTCTTCAAATGAGTCCTAACAATTTCCAACCATGTTCTTCTGGAGTGTAAATCACAGTGTGTTCTATCAGAAAATGTTTATAAATCATATAATATTACACTCAACTGATAATCAGTTGCTTCAAAAAGAGGAAATGAATTGTTCAAAGAAATGAGAATTGTTTAAATGATTCTAAACTGTCTTCCCCAAAAATATCTCAGCATTCATTAATTGCATTATTTATTCCAGTAAGTAGCAACTTTTTAAGATATATAGGGGACGAAATTGTTCAAGCGAATTGAAATGTTTGAAGTCGTGGTCAGTGAGGCCTATCTAGACGAGATTCGTAAACGTGAGTTTGTTAATCACCACATTGACATATGCTACGAAAGCCAAGTTACTCTGAAAGCACTTTGATCAGAAGAGTCTACATCCAAACTTCTTTGGAGTTACCAACAAAACTTTATGAAGTGTTTAATTAACACTAGGTCAATCTGATCTGGGCTGGTGAAAACGAGAATATTGAATAGAGCGAGAGAGCTGATATCTTTGCAGAAATTGAGAATATAAAAGCCCTCAACCGACCTAAACTATACTGCGTAGCTTCGTATGCTTTGGCTAAGCATTTTACTGAAGAGCAACTCTTGGTGAAGTGCACGAGCTATTGCAGGATGGCTAAAGGAATGATACTCTTTGAAAAGTTAATCAAAGAGCGGTGTTTAGGAAAGCCTAAAAAACTCCTGAACTTGGAAAGAATGCATAAAGTACTGACAGAAATGTTCACGGACCACTGCCGCTTGAAGAAACACGTGACTAAGGATGATGAACTTGAACTTGAACAAGAATATAAATATATTTTGGTACCTTCCAAAAGATGATGAACATAAATAAGGCTTTTGAGAGGAAATAGCATGTCGCATGGTCTCTGAGTATGATGTGCTTCTAACGCATAGAGTAAAGCATATAGAAAATCATAGTCAGGTGTTTCTCAGTCGGACTCATCAGACTAATTAACCATTATTATTATTGTCTATTATTATTTCGAGAAGCTGCAGGCTCCATAAACTACGATCATGGTTCCGTAAAACAACCAATTCCGACGCAACTGTAACGTGCCCGCCATCCACTTCTGCTTCTTCTCTCCTAGAAGGTAGTTGAGAGCTGGAAATGTACACAAGATACTTCGTACAACACTGTTCTTTGGAGTCCGGTTTCTAGGCTCAGATAGCTTACACGACAAACGGCACAGTTGCAGATGTAGGTTCCACGTCTGAATACTTCTTCCAATCTACCAATATTTGTAGAATGTTATGAGGAATAGTATTAACAGACCAGATGAAGTGATCCCAGAAGAACAGCCTTCTGCATCCAGCTCGCGATGGAATTAGTCTGACGCTGGCAAGCGGGGATTTGGTTGAATTGACTGAGAAATGAAGCTTTTATACCTCGAAGACAGCCGATTATGAGGCAGCCTGCTTAGCTAGAAAAGAAGAGCTGGATATTCCGCCTGTTTTGCTTGCTCCTTTGTCGCAATATTACTATCGGCTGATGCCTATAATTGAATTACGTAAATTATCTTTCTCTTCAGATCTTGGAGGACAATATTAGGCTTTGTAGCACTGATACGTTGAGAGGTAGATAATGAGAAAATCCAGTAGATCTTACACTGATCATTCTCCACGACGAACTCGATTCCCCACTGGGCGTATGGCAAGACGGACAATAGATCAACATCTTAGGAAGGCCTAAAATAAGATGGTAATATAATCGTTTTAGAGCCGCATTGTTTCTCTCTATATACCCGTAGCATGCATACTTTGAACGTCCACTGAGTACATGTCCAAGTGTTTCTTGCTCTTGCTTACAAGCTCGGCAGTTGGTTTCGCCTATAGGTACATTCATTATGCGCTAGCGGTAAACTAAGATGTCTATAACGTCATCATGACAGGCAAAAAGAAATCCCTCAGTCTCTGGTCTCAATCCAGCACATTAGAAAAACATGTTGGACAGAACCACTGATAGATCTTCTTAATAGAAGCGAATGTTCTGCTTCCTGTACGCGACTTTTGAGTGCTATTGATACTAGTCCATGTGAAGTGTCGCTGGAATCATTTGGGGGACCAAGCTCCTCTGCGGCCCTTTTTGCGGAACGGTATAGAAATGCCGCAGCATTGACGACTTCATGTTGATGTACGAGTCGCATACAAGAATCTGTGCTAATCAGAACTGAGCAGGCTCTATCCAGAACCGTTCTTCGATGAAGATGCATCAAGCTCAGCAAAATTCTACCCCTTTTATCTCGTGGAAGGTATATTTGAAGTACGGAAGATCTAGTATGATGACTTTGATGTATTGTTATCATCTTGCTCGTACTTCGGTCAAGTTGCTTCAGATCTTGGGCCATTTTTAGCACACGCAGATCTTGGGTTTTCGCTTGCGGTATTCCAAGATATGGATACGTTCCTCCATTACCAACATATTAAATGGCATTTCCACCTTATTTTGAGGAGGCGAAGTGTTCAAGGTTCGGCGGGCCACATAGGTATATGTGACATAGCTGGTAGTCACTTATCTTTTATCAGATGTTATGACGAATTTCGGCTGCCACAAGAGCATCAGTTCTTTCATGCATCTTACTATTCTTGGAAGCACCTTCAGGCTCTCAAGAAGCTTCATAATGATTCATTAATCGTGAACAAATGGAAAATTATAAAAATATTTTTAAATCCGCAAATCATCAAGAAAAATACGCGAAAGCGCAAAACAATACCTATAAATAAAAAAAATTCCTCTTCTCTATCTCATCCAATATTACATCTCAACGTCTATCTTTTTCCATCTCATTGTTTATCTAAATTTACGTCCATCATTTTCAATACTCTCTTCCCTATCTCTACCTATCCTTTATCAATCCACGTCAACTTGAAGATTTAGCTCTACTGGAAGTGGAAAGGTTCAAAAAGATAAAAATTGGGAGACAGGGAAAGATAAAATTATTGTATCTCTCCTTTTTTCGTTCAATGTGTCACTTTGCATCGAGGACTCTTATCTTTTTCTATCCCTTAGGCTATCTATCTATTACGAATTTCAATATTTTTTCATCTCTTTCTCTATCTTCCGTAACCAAAGACCCCTATCTTTTTCTTTACTTCATTCTATCCTCTAATATAAATTTCATTATTTTTCTATCTCTTTTTCTATTTTTTCGCAATTGAGTACTCTTATTATTTTCTATCCCGTGAAATTAGGGAATCCATGGAAAAGTTGGGGAATTTATTCCAAAAATTAATTTGACGTTGACCATGGACCAGAAAGACACCGTACGTAAACTCGGATTGAAAAAGAAATACAAAAAGATAGACGTTGATAGATGTAGTATAGGATGAAATAGAAAAGAGGAGATTGAAAAGGATAGACGGGAATTCAGATTTACGGTGGTAGGAAAGAATTGACACGAATATACTTGATAGGATGAGATAGAGAATGGGGATCGAAAAAGATAGATGTGAATTTAAAGTGAAAAATAGATAGAAAAAGATAGACGTTCAGAGATGTAGGATACGAGGTGATAGAGAAGAGGATACTAAACAAGATAGAAGGGAATTTAGATTGACAGAGAAAGAAAAACATATGAACGAGAATATATGAAGGATAAGAAGAGATAGAGAAACGGAGATTGGAAAAAATAACGGAAGTTTATATTGATAAAGAGATCGAAAAATATTAACGTCGATAGAATCGGGATAGGATGAGATAGAGACAGATTGACGTGGATAGATGGAGGATGAAAAGAGATAGAGAAAAGAAGATTGAAAAAGATAACGACAGTTTAGGTTGATAGAGAGACAGAAAAATATTACCGTTGATAGAATCAGGATAGAATGAGGTAGAGAAAAGGAGATTTGAAATGACAGACGTGAATTTAAATTTACAAAAAGATGAAAAATGTTGACGTCGCTAGATAAAGGATAAGAAGAGATAAAAAAAGGAGATTGACAGAGATAATTGGATTTTAGATTGATAGAGAGATTAATAAATATTGACGTTGATAGAATCAGGACTGGATGAGATAGAAAAAGATTGACGTAGATAGATAAAGGATAGGACGAGATAGAAAAGAGAGGATTGAAAAATATAGACGCAAATTTAGATTGACATAGAGATAGAATGGGATACAATTTCTCCATCTACTTCCACCATAAACATTCAAAATGATTCAAAAGGATAGGATCTCCATCCTTTTACTTCCAGCATGGAGGTGTCCCAAGATGAACTCACCTATTTCAGTGCCTCATAACTTTTTTGCTATGGGTCACATCGGTCCAATTCATAGCCTGATAGAAAGTTTAGTCTTGGGAGATTTTCGCCATGGTGCAGTACACGCCAGTCGAATGCGCAAAAATTGCCGAATTGTATATTTAAAAAAAAATTGCACAGTTGTGGCAACTCAGCGCGAGTTTCGAAAGAAAAAGGTCCTGTGAACAGCGCCTGACAAAAACAGGATAAAAAGTTTGTGCAATAAGTTTTGTGCTTTCGGTTCTGTGGGCGATTGCAAAATGAATCGTAGTTCATTCGTAATAGTCACAGCTGACAATGTGAAGTACTAGATGGTGTGAAAATTATGTTGTCCTAACTTCAGTGAAACTTTCGCCAAAATAAGTTCAGTTTTTAACGGACCCAATGTTGATCTGCAAAAAACTATTTATTTTTGTTACATCAACAAATGTACATCATAGTTTAACATTTTCTGTTATTTATTTAGTTTCTAGATAGATTTATTTTGGCTCGTAGGCCCTTCTTGGAAGGCACATGTGTGCTCTGATGATAACTAGAACTAGAATTAGACTTTTGTTCATAGAGTCCAATACTACGTCGAGCCACTGGAAGTTTGAGTGTGTCGCAATTGTTGTATCCATCATGTGAATCAGCATGAGAGCCTGATCTCGGGTGTTGAAAAATAGGTATACCCTGTTCTTCGGACAATATGCCGGGATGATGAACCAATGGTCTCTGGTCTATAAGATTACGCCGCTCCTTTTGAGCTGCAAGTTGATCAAGATGTACCACCTGTACCGCGCGTACAGCACTATCAATGGCCCACGAACCTATTTTTTCTTCATTGGCCCACTGAGCGACTACTATTAGCCACTCTTGGTCGGAAACATGCTCATGCTTATACTCTACTTCATCGCCCTGGGGCTCCTCTAGTAAAGTAAATTGCCAATCCAGAAGGTATGGAACGATATTACCAGCTTGACACTTTGCAATGAGTTTATGATGAAATCTTATTTCTAGACCATCAGGAACCACGAGTCCTGGTGCATATTTTAGATGAGGAGGACGACGTCGATCTATATTTGCAGAACCTCTGCCATCCTCACATACTCGTGAACTTGATTCTGCAAGAATACAATAGAAGTGTATACAGTTTAATGAAACAGAATTTCTTCATATCGGTTGCGTCACATGCTTATTTATACAATGCGTTCTTACAAAGTTGTATCGGTTCAACCTATTTCCATCGTTATAAGGTTTTCTCATTTTGTGACGCGGAATAAAAGAAAAATTATCGCCTATAATAATATTCTTTTTTATAGACTCATAAGTTTCCAAGTTATCGTGTTCACAAAAAAGTGACATCCACAGATCCTCATACACATTCGCACACACTTATTCAGACAACTGATTAGAAGATTGTATTAAAAATTTTAAAATTAAGGAGCATTTAATTGAATAAATTGAAATTTTTTGATAATATTACTATTACAAAGCTTCCTCTATGGAGAAGGGAAATAAATAAATCTATGTCGCTTGCTTAATCGAACAATACGAAGACAGTAGCATCCAGAAGAACATCACTTTTCTTGTGAATATGTATGCATACGCGAAAAGGTAAACAAACACTTCACGTGGGGAAGCAGGCACTTCTGCGCAATCGCAGATGCCCCGAAGTAGCCTCTTAATAGCTGAGACGGGAATCTCCATTACGCAGATTAATTTGCACCACAGAAAAGGCGCCTCGGTGGTTCAAGCCCGACGCATGTCTGTGGTGCAGATAGGGCTTGCCCTAATCCAAGAACCCTGGCTATACAGGGAAACGATTTGTCGCTTGTCAGAATGTGGCTCCATATATATGGGGCCACGCGAAAAAAACTCCTGGCGATGCAGAAGCACCCCTGCCTCCCAGAGAGGTGGAGGATCTAGTTCGGTATTGTCAAGAGAACAAGATTCCTCTACTGTTGGGTTGTGATGCTAACTCTCACCATGCGGTGTGGGGAAGCACAAACATCAATGACAGAGGGAGAGATTCAATTTAATACATAGCAGGCACAGAGCTGGAGATTCTGTATCGGGGTGATACTCCCACATTCCAGACTAAAAACAAGAGTGAAGTTCTCGATTTGACTCTATGTTCAGGTGCACTGAGGAGCAGGGTAGTGAATTGGAGAGTCTCCGATAAGGAGTCTCTTTCGGACCACAAACACATCGTGTTCTGATTAAGCCTAGGAAAACCGGTGGTTTCTAATATCAGAAAATGCAGAAATACACTTTGAAACTCATATAAAGAGGAACTCGAAGGGAGGCTTGCGGAATTCCCCAGTTGGAAAACGCCGCGGATTTTATGCGAAGGGCTCTGACGACATCATATAAGAACAATTGCCCAACAAGCACACTCAAGTCTGGGAAGGGAGTAGAATGGTGGAACTAGAATGGTGGAACACTAAGACGGCCCAGTCTGAATACAATGAAAATATAAGGAAGTATAAGGAGGAAGATTGGAGGGGCTTCTGCGAGGAATCGAGAAACATTCCGGAAACAGCGAAGCTCCACAAGATCCTAGCAAAAAATTCGGAAGCTTGCCTTGGGCTCATAAGGCTCGATAATGGTGAGTTTGCCGAAGATGAAGAAGCAACGCTGAATCACCTGATGGAAGTTTACTTTCCGGGTTTTCAGCAATTCCAAACCGACCAAGAGGAGGAAGACCGGGGTCAGGGGGTGGAGAGGGCCAACTGGAGTTTCGTCGCTAAGGTTGCTGATCACAAGAAGGTGGAATGGGCCGTAGGGTAGGCGCTTTTACAAAAAGGCATGGATTTAGTCGTCCCTCCTCTGACGAAATTATTTAGGGCAAGTATAGCCGTTTAACACGTGCCATCGGCATGGAAGGATGGCAGAGTGGCCTTCATGCCCAAACCTGGGAGGGAGGGTTACACTGCTATCAAATATTTCCGACCGATTAGCCTATCGTCTTTTATCCTGAAGACGCTAGAGAAGCTGGTCGAGAGATACATTAGGGATAAGGTGCTTTTGGCCTCCCCGCTGCATAGAGGGCAGCATGCTCTCCAGGCAGGCTGCTCGGTAGAAACTGCGCTTCATGCTGTTGTAGCAAAATTGGAGCAGCAGTTGGAATAAAAGGGGTATGCTGTGTGGCGCTTTCTTAGATATAGAGGGTGCTTTCAGCAATACGCCTCCAGAAGTCATCTATCGAGAGGCTTTGAGATGTGGCGTGCCGAATCAGCTAGTATGATGGATAGGAATCACTTGAACTATCATATGCACAAATTAGGGTATAGCCCCACGACGGAGTGCAGCAGATGCGGCAGGGATGACCAAACATCCCTGCATGTATTATGCCAGTGCCTGGCATTAGCTAGGCTCAGGCAACAAACCCTCGGAGTCCATTTTATGGAAACAGAGGAAATTGAAGCACTATCAGTGGTCGACATACTGGGCTTCGTCAAGAGGTCTGGGTCGACTGCTGAGAGTGAATAAGTAAGGGTGTGGCGCAATAGGCTCTATAGCTTGAGCGCTAGGGGAGCTCTTCATGGGCTTCTCGCCCGTATTAAAACTAAACTAAACTAAACTAAGATAATGTTGAACTAAAATGCATCAAGAACAAATCATTTTAAAATATGTAATCAGCCAATTTATATTTAAATTACAATTTGAATGAAATTCTCGTGTCAGAAACAGAAATTTGAAATAGAAGAATGTTTCTTGTCCTAGTATCTACTACAAAAACTAATTCAAAATTTAATTTCAATTATCAAATCATCTTATACATTCTACTCACCAATAGAGTAAAAGAAAACGGCTGAGATTATGAAGAGAGTAATGATTGCGATCCTCATTATACCGAAATAGAGAAACCAGTTTCTTCAAGAATTTTTTAAAGAATTCAGTTGATGGCGAGGAGAATAAATGCTGTGTTTACCACCTTATATACAACACGTTATCTTGCTTTTTCACATGATCGTTACACTTGTATTGTCTGTGAATCACTAACTTTATTGTCAATATTTCGTACAGTGTGTGAGAAAATTCTTCAGAATTTAAGGAGAAATACCACTGGTTCTTCACTTTTTAATTTATTACAACAATAAGAAGTGGCCTTTTTCTGAAATTCACAACATTTTTTCCACTTTTGAATTACAGTGAGGTTAAAACTAATGCTAGAAAATTTTCACTCATTTCGACCATCCGCGGAAGACCAAATGACCCATCGCTTAGAGCCAACCTGATTAGTTACAGTTGATGTGTTTATCTAAAGTAAATAAATGTGTAAGTCAAATGTTCACCACATTTAATACACAAAATATATTTCTTTCTTTCAAATGAAAATCAATCATTTATTTTTCAGGAAAAAATCTGATAAAAGATTTGAATATAACTTTGGGAGTCCTTCTTGTGAGCAAAGAATTATTTTTAATAACTTTACTCGTATTATTTGCTGTATAAAATTTCTTTTCACATTTAATCATTTCAAAAGAGCGCACCAACCTCAACCAATCAATAGGAGCACCGTAGTTCAGAGCAATTTCCGAGTGAGTGAATGTCATTGAGATGTTCAGCGTCACATTTTCTGTTTATTGAACTTGAACATATTTTTAACAAGTTCAAACTGCTTCTTCCTATTTCGAACATCTGCGGAGAGTGAAGTGAATAAGAGAGAACATGATGGAAAGTGAATTAAGTTTATTATTTTGAATTTTCAACGTCAAATTTGATGCTTTCAAGGGATTATGGATAAATACGTAACTGGACGCTCAGCTAACAATTTGTTGCCAGCTTGACGTTTTAAACTAAAAAGGGGCCAGAAATTTCAGCTTTCACTGACGATGCAAAAAGTAACGTAATGTTGGATATTGGTTTCTAAATTCATTCCAATGTTTGAAATCTTACAATTCAGTGCAATACCAGGTCGACTGTCCAAGAAGATCAACTCGACTATCTGAGATGATCGAATCGACCCTCTATGATGAACGATTCGTCCCTTTGTAATGATCAATCCGACCCTCAGTGATGATCACTTCGACTCTCCATGACGTTCGAGTCGACCGTCCAAAATGATCAATTCGGCACTCTGAGATTATCGATTTAAACTTCTTGCTTTAACCTTCTAGAGATAGTCCCGTTAGCCATCTTCAAGGGCTGTCCTGTAGTTGGACCTCCAATATAACCTGTCTGCACATCTAGATGGCCAAACTGACCTTCCATTTTCTCTGTGTGAAGAAGAATTACAGAAGATAAAAGCTATTGAAGGCAAAGAAAATCTAGAGGGTAGATGTGCGGCTCGTTTCGCTAGCAAGTTTGAGCGCGCCCAGGGCGCGCAACTATTGGTTCTCACGCTTTGCGCTCGATAATGTATTTTCCTCAAGCTAGGCGCTCGGTAACTGTAATTCGGTGATTGTGAATTCTCTTTTGTTAAAGCTCCTTAGGCTTTAACTAACACATTTTCATCACGTATCTCGTGCCTCATGCTCGATTCTGTGTAAAATGCCAACTTTTCTACATTACGTTCAACTATATCATATCAAATGTATATATTTTTTGGTTGAACAACTTTTGTCTGTTTTTTTCGTCTCTTGCGTCGCTTTCCAAAAATTTAATTTTTTTCTTTTTTTTACATTATTTATTACAATAAAAAGAAAATCTAATCGTCCTATCTAAAAATTATTAGCGAAGAATTTGTAGATCCTTTTCGGGTGAAGAACTTTTGCCTATTAATTTTTGTCGTACCTTGTGTCATTTTTCAAAAAATTTAATTTTTTTATTTTTAATGTCGTTTTTTACGAATAAAGCGAAAACTACTCATCCTATAAAAAAGTAATCAACAAATTTGTAGGATTTTTCTGGGTGCACAATTTTTGTTAATTTTTTTTTTTGTATCTTGCATAATTTGACCAAAAAGTGGAATTTCTGATTTCTCATTATTTCTTGTGCGATAAAAATTTGAATTTTAGATTCTTTGAAAAAATTCCAAAAGTTGTTAAGATAATCTTATAGGGTTTTGAAAAGCAATATTTTTCTTTTCATAAATTTTTTCATATCGTGTTTTTACTCCCTAGGGACTGAAAACTTTTTACTCCCTAGAGTCTGAAAACTTTTTACTCCCCAGGGAGTAAAAAAAAATTTTCAATGAATAAAATAAATAAATTTACTTATTTACTAATTAATTTAAATAAATTTATAAATAAATAAATTTTTAAGAACCAATTTTGGGTAAGCTACCATATTTGCCTGTAGAATTACCATGAATTACCGACATTTTTCATTAATTTCCGGAAATTTTTAGAAAAAAATGTTGGGTGATATATGGTAAGTTACCATATTTACCTGTGAAATTACCATTAGTGACAGACATTTTTCATACATTTACGGAAATTTATGGAAATTTTTGAAAATGGATTTTGGTTGAGTTACCACATTTAGCTGTGAAATTACCATGAATGACCAAAATTTTTCATAAATTTCCGAAAATTTATGGAAATTTTCAAAAATAAATTTTGGGCAATTTATAGTAAGGTACCATAAATAACTTCTAAAATTATCATAGATTAGATTAACATTAATTTCATGCTTCATAGTACAAAATCTTATATGGACTGAAATCATGACTGTATTTCGAGAAATGTCTTTTGGAGAAATGTATTTCTTAAAATTAAATTAAAGTAAAACAATTGAAACAATTCAATTGTATATTTAAATATCATTCAATTTCATTTATTTAGATTTATTTGGCTTTTATAGTGTTTTATTTATAAAATTCAAGTTAAACAATTAAAACGATAAAATTTTGGCTTATTTTTTAAAGAAATTTAATGCGTAAATCTACAAGTTGAAAAAATCTTATTTCTGAAGTATTAGCAAATTGTACTGTTACAAGAAAAATACAATTATAACCGACTTTATTCAATTTCTATCAAAAATTTTCTCAAATATTGTCTCGTTATTGAAAGAATGTGATTTTTTCGTTAATAAACTCAATTTCCTCTTCTTCAAGACCCAGGCAAAAGATAAGTAGTTTTTTCATAAATGTACCCTATTAATACTCACTTTATAAAAATCAAGGAAAATAAGACGATGGCCTCTTTGAGAAAATTGAGTTTAAAGAGTTTCAGAGAAGCCGCAACTGTTACCTTAATTTCTTTATTTTTTACATTTTCTGTTTTAGATGCTGCACCATTGAAAAAAATCGAACATTTTTTTATAAAATGCGTCACCATCGTCAGAGGTTTTGTTACTTATAACTTAGTCAAACAAAAAATTCGTTTAAAAGGTAAAATACCAGTCGTCTAAAATCCATCCACCCCACAGGTACTCATGACCTGGTCATAATTCGCGACTCTATACACTGGAGAGCCCTATAGGGATCTAACATCCATCCTGAGAAGCCTGTTGATAGGGTTCCAACATCCTTCCTGGAGTGCCCGTTTATAGGGATCCAACGTTCATACTGGAGAGCCCGTTTGTAGGGATCCAACGTTCATACTGGAGAACCCTATAGGGACCCAACATTCATCCTGGAGAACCCTATAGGGATCCAACATTCATTATGGAGAGCCCATTTATAGGGATTCATCTTTCTTACAAACACTGGTTCCAATGTTAACGACTGAGACCCACGATTCAAAATATTACCTTGATCTTCTTTGAACGGCTACAAAAGACGATTTTAGCCGCTATCATTGTTCACACCCAGAAAACTCTGAACAATGCAGCACGTGTTCAGCAATACTGCCTTCTGAATTAGATGTAGCGGATTTCGAGCTTCCAGTATGTTGGACCCTGATGTTGTTGTTAAGTGGAACGCTTATGTCTATTATTCTCACGTGTTGAGCACGTTTATCTAACCAGAGGACATCTGGACGATTGTGCATGACTCGATGATCAGTCAGAAAAGTCCTGTCCCAGTAAAGGAGATTGTGTTCGTTCTCCAGTACTTTAACTGTGTTATATTTGTAGTAAGACTCGAATCTCTCTGGAAAACCACGGTTCAGGGAAATTTGTTGCTGAATGATCCCAGCAAGATCATTATGTCTCCACAAAGGTGGCATCTGTCGATAACTGCCACCATAGTGAGGATGTGTTCTTGGTCATTCCTCGTCTTCATTACCCTGTCCTGGATGGCAGTGACAAATCCTTTCGCTTCCGGAAAGAATTCACCCCGCCTCAACCAGAGGTTGACCTGTCCAAGCAAGGAAGATATAATGTTTGGAGGTGTTCCTTGTGCAACTGTTCACCTTGCTACTGAGCAGCTAGCTGTTCAGCGTTGAGATATCCAATGTTCTGGAAATCAACAGTTGCCAGTTTTAAGCGGGTATATAGGTCAACTTCAGAGATATGGTTGTAGATTGAAATGTTAGTCCTGTTTTGGAAATATTCGCGAAATTGCGTTTCTTGAGAGTCACACAATCGACGAACATTCAATATCCCTCTGCCTCTAAGTTTGCGGGGCAAAAGTATTATCTCTACAGGTGTCCTCTCATGGTGCATTCGGTGCCACCTGCAACTCAAAGATGCTGCAAACCTTTGAGATGCCACCAACGACTTACACAGTTTCTAGCCCGGCACCCCGAATCAATCCATGTGTTACGCACACAACCAGAGACCTAACTACTACCCCGGTGGAGAGGAAAACCATTAGCCCTCGCACGGCTATCTAAATTCATAGCAGAGGAAAGCTGTTAACCCATTTCCATGGCACCTCAAAGATTTCATAGGACTAAATTCCAGATATAGGCAGCAACCCTCGAAATGCCTTTTTACTGATGATATGATAGTTAAGAATTTGAAAATGCAGAATGCGATAGACCTCTTGTGTATTTTAAATCCGGATCTGAAAAGTTACTGCTCGGACAAGGATGACTGGACTAGCTGAAATAGCTGCATCTGACAAACATCTAAAGCACTTCAAATTTTTTTCGAAAGCTCTTTCAGAAAAAAATTCAACTCTCCTTATAGTAATTTTAGGATTCAATGTATTGCTTGATAAGATCGAAGATGCTGTCCAAGAACTAGACGAGAAATTAGATGTGTCTCCAAATGATCTTAAAATTAAAATCGCGCTCTACGTAGCTCAAATAAAATTGATAAAACATTATCGCAAATGCAATTGGATATATTGCGCAATCCAAATTTTTGATACCAGCCACAAAAGCAAAGTCTCAGAGTTCACAGGGTGGGAAAAATCATCAAAGTAGAATCGATTAAAAAGTTCCAAGAAATATACAGAACGGAATATTACGTTATGCCGCCTCAAGAAGAGGTTCTTGAAGTTTCTGATCAGGAACTTGCAGAAGAAGAATCGAGTGACGAAGAAATTGATTAACACCGAAGAGCCGGAAAAGGATAGGAGAATAGAAATAAATGAATATATAGCATCAGAATGAGCTCATGAGACAGCTGATGTTCTTCTCTGGTGGAAAACCCGTCAAAAGATTTATCCGAATACATATTAATTCTAGAGGTAACTGCCATTCATTCTTACGGCATGTTCATGCCTGTTTTTTTTCCTTGATATCTATTTTGCACAAAGAGAATTATTTGACTACAAGATTAGGTGAAGTTTGTTGCAAAAGCATTATGTTTGCTGGAAGAAGATTCTTCTTGAGACAAATCAAATTCCTTTCAACCTGAAATTTGAGAAGAAATTCCATTGATGTCAAGGATTTCGAAAATCAAGGGCCATTTTAATTTGTTTAACAACAGTGAGAAATAGGAAATCTGATAAATTTATGCAATTGTGTAAAATTTTCCGCTTTTTTCAAATAATGAGAAGACAATCATGTGGAACATATATATTACATCAGCTCTACCAACATATCGTATTTACATGTGATTGCGTCAACGTGGAAAAATCTGGAACAAACAGAAAAGCTTTATAGAAGAACGCGATTGTGAAACATTTTCCACTTTATTGAGAGAGCATCAAGGGTCTGCTGTGAAACTTGTCAAAAGGTTACGTCAGCTCTACGGATATGACATGTTTCGAAGTTCTTCCATCAATTTAACTAGAACTATTTACACTCACAATCTCTCCATCTACTTACTCTATTTTTATTCACCTTACACAGTTGGACAAATTTGTTCGTTACTATCCGAAAGAGTTTACAGGTCGTAATTATATATGAATTCGAAAGAGTTTTTCAGGAATGCACCACCAAATTTTTTCGAAAATTGTCCAGGGATTTGGCCCCTACGTTGATAATTTTTTTATTTGATGCAAAGTTTGTAGGAAGAATAATTTTTCAAGTTTTGTGTCAGGAAAATGAGATTCGCTTTTATGTTTTTAAACGTGAAAAAAATTAAAATAATGAAATACCGTAAACTTAAACATTTCGACTGTTGTCTTAATATCTTTTCAATTATTTTAGGAAAAAAAAATATATTTCATGAATTAGAAAAAATGCCACATATAATGCAATTCATAAGAAAAAAATATATCTTGGCAGCGATACGTAGGAAACATCGACAAACCATTTGATTATCAGATCATTTGAAGTAAACAAGATAGCGGCTTAAGTATATAAACCGGCAAACACAGTAGTTATTTCACTCGTCATCAGTTACTACTCTTCGGGAAATTCTTGAAGAAACTAACTCCTCCATTTCGGATAATGAGGACAACTATTGCTGCTCCCTTCATAACCCTAGCAGTTTTCCTTCTCTCTATTAGTAAGTAGAATATATTAGAAACGGAACACTTACTCAATTTCACCATTTGGCAAATGCCGGGAGTTTCTCACGACCACCACTATTACAACTTCTAACCAAATTCTAACCATTTTTTTCACAGAATTTTCTTAAAACTAACATCCATACATACCTTATCTGTAAGACCGCACGCTCTTGTCGCCTTGCCTTTCTCGCTTCGCCTCGCTCGCATGTCCCTACTTTCTCGCATTGCCTCGCATTGCCAAACTCTGCTTCCGTGGCTAATACCTAATACTAATCTACTATTTACAATATTTACAGATTACTTATGTCTACTTCCTCTCCCATTTACCATCTTTTCTTCTCTATTCCTTCTTCCTTCTTTTCTTCTCCATCTTACCTAACACACCTTTCACCCATGCTTCTGCCCTTTTGTCCCCCCTTTCATGCATCAATATCTTCATGCTTATCCTACTCCTTTCCACTTCTACGGGATCCTCCAATCAGTGCTCGACTTTTGCAACCCCCTTCCCACACAGTTCTTAATCCCCCATCCATCCAGAATCCCTCCGAAACTTTCACCCTCTTCTTACCTTATCTTTCGCCTCTTCATATATCTCCCCTACCCTCTGATTAGCCTTCTCGTCACCCGTTATCCTTCATCGCCTCCCAGGAATTGATCCTTCTCCATACTTTCTTTACTACCTCCTTCGCCTGCTGCTTTTGACCTTCTTAACTTCCTTATCTGTTTCTTTATCTCCTCGTAATTCAACTCCTCCATCTCTGCTCCCCCCGGTCTTTCACTCCCATGACCTTACTTCCTTGAATCTGAGCCCTAAAATCATTCTTTAAGAACTCCCTTCACTCCTCACTCCCCATCTTCAAGCTTATCCCCCCTCCACTCTTCCTCCACCTATTTATTATCTTCCAGACGTTCTCCTCAGTCTCAACATTTCCTAACTCCTCTTCCAGATCTTTCTCCTTTTCCTGTTCTTTCTTCTTACACATCAATCTAAACCCCTTTCTCATTTCTACGCACTACTCTCTT
This sequence comes from Andricus quercusramuli, assembly GCA_932178445.1. NCBI lineage: Eukaryota > Metazoa > Arthropoda > Insecta > Hymenoptera > Cynipidae > Andricus > Andricus quercusramuli. The sequence goes on along the minus strand of CAKNXH010000280.1, from coordinate 72,755 downwards.
TTCGAAATACCCTTTTTCCACTTTTTGTACTTCCTCTTTTACTTCTTTTCCATCTTTTCACATTCCCTGACCCACCACAGCTCAACTATTCCTTTTTTCTTCTTTTTGAATACCTTCTTTTGCATGCATCCTTTCACTTCCTCTTTTGAATCCTCTCATATCTCTTCCACTGACTCCCTTCAAAGCGTACCTTCTCTAACAGCTCCTTATACTTCTCTATCGCCTCCCTCGCCTGGCTCACCCTCTCCCCCGTCGAAACTTCTTTCCCACCTTGCCTTGCGCCGCTCTCACCCCTCATCCACAACCCTAGTGGCTGATGGTCTGATTCTAACCTCCCTTCTACTCCGAATCTCTTCGTCTCCTCTCATCCTTGCATATTCATGAATTCATAGTCTATCACCGATACCCCCACCTTACTGAACCATGTTTATTCTTCCTCTTCATCCCCAGTTGCCATACCATTCGCCAACGTCCAGCCTCAATCCTCCATCTAGTCCCTTAGAATCTCCCTCGCCATATTTATTATCGTATCCTTTGATTTCCTTTTGAAGCTCTCCCCTTCCCTGTGAAGTCCTTCTTTGCTCCCCATCCTCGCAATAAAGTCCCCGCCCAGTACCGCCATAGTACTCTCTTAGTACGCTCAGTACTCTCTTCCGCCTAGCAAGTCTTCTAACTTTTCTTTCATTCTTTCCATGACATCCTTAATGTACACTATTACAAACTTACACCTTACCTCTTCTATTTTCACTTCCCTCATTTGCACTCCCTCCCCCTCAGCCTCTCCATGAACTTCTTCCTCTAATTCATCTCTAACTACCGTTATAATTCCCTCACTAGCCCTTCCTTTCTTCTTCACTCTGACCCCGTCCTGGAGTCTCCACCTATGCCCCCTAGGCATCTCCAAAATAGGCTTCAGGCTCTTCTATTGCTGCTTCATTAAACTTGATACATTTCCGTTGTACTTTTATAGATTCAAATTCACAAGCAGCTAGGAATCGGGCAAGCTTTTTGAGAAGAATTGTACCAGCTCCTCCTCCTCCTCTAAACCACATACCAGGACTCTGGATTGCTGACGGTAGTAAAGAAATAAGGTACCGTCACAGAATCATTGGAACGCGTCAGGGTCGTATTATTTATCCATGTCTCGTAAGACAGCAAATTGCTTTCCTAAATGAGCCCAGCGGTGATTCAACAGAGTACGAGGTTCAGCACGTTAACCTCGATGAGTGGGCGAATGAAATAAAACAGTGGGCTAGGACAGAAGAAGTGGGTTCCTGGGTCACTGAAAGTGTTGGTCGCGCGGTACATGCGTACCAGACAGAACGAGATTCCGCCCAACTAGAACAGCGTAATCTTATAGACCAGAGGCCATTGGTTCATCATTCTGGCATGCGTTTCGACCGACAAGGCCCACCTGGCCTTCAACCTCCGAGATTGCGGTTTTATCCTGATCCAAATATGCAACGCGACACAATCAACATTCAAATGGCTCGACTTTCTGTTGAATCTAATGAATCAGGGGCTAGAACTGGTTTAAGACAGCATCAGGACACACCTAGGGTTAATCCTAGGACCCTAGCATGTTGGCTAAGCCGCAGACGCAGCGCAGGTCACAAAAAGTAATGTTAAACTATGGACATTTTGCCGTAATCACATTGACATCATATACCAACTATGTTGCGTTGTCAGAATCGTTAAAATAAATACAAAAAGAGATTGTTTGCTTATAAATCTTGTTTGAAATAGCATCGTAATTCTCGCTACTTTTTTAATGAAAATCATCCATTATGCGGCGAAAGACTACCGAAGCATGCTTGATTTTTGTTGCAGCGAATCTTTCAGCTGAAATATGTATAAACGTTTTTTTCTGCGCATATAAGATGTTGCGAGCATCCTGATTACGCATGTATTACTCTGGTCAACATTGTAACCTCAAAGTATATCTATGGTATACATATACACAATAAAAATAAAAAATAAATGGCATCAATTTTGGCCGCCGACTTATCGATCATAAATACATGCACAGAAAATATTAAGCTTTTTTGAATCGAGGAATCGGATAGAAACTTCACCGTATTTTCATCCACGCGAATATAAAATTTATCATTGCTAAATAAATCGGAGAGCTTTTCAAAACAATTGACAGCTAATTTTATTGGACGTTGGATAAAAATAGCTTTTATCCGTTTGGGAAAGCTGACAAATTTCTTCAGTTGTATCCAGAAAATCAGAGAGGTGCAATGGGAACACGAGAAATTTGAAAAAAAATATTTTGAGGGGCGATTCTGTGCTTTTTGCTTGCCAAACTCTGTAGCTTTTTCATAAGGAAAAAAACAAGGATGAACCAAGTGAGGTTAGGATGATGTCTCAAAAACATATTTTTTTGGTCAAAATCAGAATAATATAGTGGTCTAGACTCTAGAGCATTTTCGGAGTGAGTAAATGTCATTGAGCCGTTCAGCGTCACATTTGCTGTTTATTGAACTTAAGCATGATGTGACTAAATCGAACCTCTATGATGAGCGATTGGACCCTTTATAATGATCAATTCCGCCCTCTGTGATGATCGGTTCGACTCTCTATGACGCTTGGATCGACCGTTCGAGATCACGAAGTCGGCACTCTGAGATGATCGATTTGAACCTCTTGTTTTAACCTTCTAGAGATAGTCGCTTTAGCCATCTTCATGGGCTGTCCTATAGTTGACCCCACGAGGGTGAAGCGCCAAATGAGACAGGGAGGATCATGAGCATGCAAAACTGCCGTAGTAAATTGAGGAACTGTATTGAGTTCTCATACAGCTGCTCAACGATCATCGTAGTTTTGTTCCCTCTATTTGAATTCGTATATAACAGCGATGATGTTGTTGATGTTGTTAAGCTATCTGTCAAACGTTTTCAAGTATTTTATAAACAGTGACTCTCCGTTATCGTAAACCCTTACCGTTCTCCGTAAACGTTCATTGTCTATAAATTCAGAACTTTCTATATCCATTTCCGAAGAGTCTCCAATTGCTATTCCAGGTGATTTGACGTATGAGGAAGTAAACAGATAAAATTAAACTTTCTAAATTAGATATATTAAAGCATCCATAGTGTTTCTTAAACATAAATTTGAAAAGATAAAAAAGCAATGAACATCTTTGAGCAGTTTATTGGAATATAAATATATTAGGATATAGCCAGGTTCTGCCTGAGCTCCAAGATCTAGCTGATTCAAATCGATGGCTACAACCGACGATGGATCAAAAGACGCTTGCAGTAACTGAACAAGAAGATTGTATACTAAACAAGTCAAAGCTGCTGGCAATCAAGCAGCATATTGTTCATAAAATACGGGTGTTATCTGACGTGAGGAGAATACTGAAGAGGGAGAGATGAATCAGGGAGAATCAACAGTTTCTCACTGACTTGTCGCACCTCTTCAGCGATTCCCTGTTTCTGTCAAAAATCTGTCCAAGCCGAACAAAGTAGAGATTTTCTGGAGAGAGGTGCACAAGATCTTAAAAACACTGGAATTGAAAGATAACACTGAAAATATTATCTGCTTCAAGGAGCATTGCGACAACCTCATAGCATCTGACAAGGAATATCCATAAATCACTGCCTAAGGGGTGAAAAAAGCACTTAGGGGCAGGAAAAACTTTTCCGCTGCAGGACCAGGTGGTATCATGAACTTCTGGTGGAAAAAATTGTACCCACCAACATCCGGCCCGCATTTTCTCTTAATATTTTATGTTGGAAATGCCCATTCCGCAGTGGCTGATGTTAAAAGACACTATACTCCTACCGAAGAAAGGTGACTTGTCCAACCTATAGGAATACAAGCCTATAGATTGTTTAAACCCATTGTATACGATCCTAACAGCTATCCTAAATGAAGGAATTGTTCGAAGGATTGAGCCTATATGCAGAGAGATTTTCGAACAACGTGGCTCAAAAAAATGTGTAGCAGGCTGACGAGAAAACCAGCTAATGTGTCCTGTGTCTGCAAAGACACAGGAGTCCACCAGCGGGCCCTGCCGATGACCTGGATGACCTATCGGAAAAATTCTGATTCAACTTCTCATATACTTATTATCTGTCTGTTGAAAAGCTTGAAGGTTCATTCATGGAGAGGTGGTAGACGCATGCGCGTGGTAGACGCGTACGTCACAGAGGAGAGATTCTCGCAAGCGTTTACCACCACTCCTGCTCTCTAGAACATATGTTCCCGGAGGGAATTTCCCCGAGTTGGACATGTCTGGCCTGAAGATCTACGCTTCTAGCTGAAATTTTGGCAGATGTTCTATAATGTATAATGGTACATCTGTCTGCTTCATTGGAGATTTATTTCTCTACAATAATGCAAATTTAATAATGTTATTCTAGCTTGGCTACTAAGCTCCAGATAGGTGAGCGAGAAACTGTTGATTTTCCCTGATCCTTCTCTCCCTCTTCTGTGTTTTCCTTCTTGCATCAGATAACACCCCTATTTTGTCAGTAATATGCTGCTCGATTGTCAGAAGCTTTGACTTGTTCAGTGTGTGATTGAAGATCCTCAATTCTTGGACGAACTTTTGAACCCTTTCCGTGAATGGTCTATCAGATTATATGTAGTCAATTACACACTGATGCACTCTGTGTTGTCCATCCAATCTTCTTGTTCAGTTGATGCAAGCGTCTTTCGGTCTTTTGGTCCATCGTCTGTTTGAGCCTTCGATTTGAATCTGCCAAAGCTCTCGCAGTATCATAAACTGAACACGTAATGGTCGGACTCCTCCGAAATATTCTTACAAAGGGAGGCATCCATTTCTGTCAGATCTTGGGGCTTAGGGGAAACCTGCATGTAAATGTTCCTCCTCATCCTGGAATCGCGATCATCTCTCAGAAGGTGCCTGCTTTCCAAGGTCGGTCTTAATGTCTCTTCCTCATCTTCGTCTGTAGTTTGTTCAAGCAGCGGTTGAAGAAACGCTTGGCGTACATATCCATTTGTCAAGATGTAGGCACGTAATTCCGCAATGAGCAGGGATAATGCTGGAATCGCAGCAGTCTAGCAAGTCATTCTTGATTTGGTTCGTTCACTCAATGTAGGCGTTTCGCAGGTTTGTCGTCGTGTTTCCATCTATATTATTTTCAGCACCCCGAACTCTAGGTTGATCAGCATTGTTTGTTGACGCATTTTCGGTATCCTGTGCGTTCAATCATTTTGAACTGCATCTAAAAACTTGTGCAGTTTGGTGGTCTCATTGTTTTTCCCTTGAGCAGCTAGGGTAAAGGTTTGTCCGACCTTGTAGAGCCCCGGATTCAAGGATAAGGCTGCATACTCTGATAGGTCGTCTGGTATCCTAGAGTCAACGTTCAAGACACCTTACCCAGGTGCCATTCAGCTTTCGGTATGGTTGTTACGCCTCCGCTTAGGGGTTATTCCTTCGGGACCATCCCTGTCCGATTGTTTGCGACTGGGTTTTAATTATTGTAACCATATTCAGCAGAAACCCTAGCTACAGGGACGCTCTATCCGCAATTCGAGGACGCGCTTAGTGGTTTTGTCCTAGGCCCTTTGGTTCGATTCCAAGGGAGTCGAAACCGAAACCGATATATTCACTATACAATTGAATAATGAGAATGATTTTTAAAAAATTTCTGGAAATGCAAATAATACAATGTTGAAGTGTGTACTTTTATATATAAGCCGTTATCTAATTATTCTTTGCAAAACTCATTATCTACATTACTTGGTTGGATGGAGTTGAGAAGCTAAATTGAAAAATTTATTACGAGCAAACTTTATTTACTTTCCTTGATCTGCTAGTCATTCATCTTGATAATCTCTTAATTAAAAATTTTCCACTATGAAACTCAAATTAATCAAAACAACTTCATAAAAAATACATGTTTTAATCTCAAGCATTGACTGCAATCAGCTGAAAGGAAAAAAGAAGTTTCTTAGGAAATTGCGCAGGTTCTACGTAAAAATGGAACATTTTGACTGTCATCTTGATATCTCCTCACAGATTTTTAAAAAGCACTTCATTTTGTGGTTATTCAGTGCATAATTTTTAGATTTTTATGTTATTTTGAAGACAAAAATGTACTTGATGTATAAGCGAAAGTACCACATTTTGCGCAATTTTATGTCAAAAATATTTATTAGAAGCGTTACGAAGAAAATATCTACAGACTAGTTGATAATCTGATTATTTGAAATAAATAAGATAAGGGTTTCAGTATATAAACCGGGAAACGTGTGGCTTAGTTCTCTCGTCATCAAGAAATTATCACCACTATTTCGCGATAATGAGGACCACTATTCCTACTCACTTTATAATCTCAACAGTGTTTTTTCAGTCTATTGGTGAGCAGAAAACATCAGATGATTCAATAATTATTATAAAATTTTAAAATCTTTTTGTAGCAGGTACATTATTATTTTTTAACATAATTTTAGCATAAGATTTTATTGTAATTCTTACTATTTTTTACAATGGGAGTATAAGGTAAAATTACAAAGACGGCACTGTAAACTAATCTTATCAGATCACTCACCAGATGAAAAAACATGTTTCAAAAACCAATTGGAATGGAAGCCCTAGCGAATGTATCAGATAGGAATTCATTCCGAATCATTACGAATTATTACGGACTCTGTATCCGAACCAACTCGAATCATTCCGAACCAATCCGAACTAATCAGGAAAAAGTTATACATTTCGTTCGATCCAAACCAGTTACAAATTATTCCAACTTAATCCGGTTCAATCCGAACATCCAATCTGATCTAATCCAAACCAAATGAATCTGAATCAATCCGAACTCAGATTGACCTAAACCGATTTTCAATTGGAATGAATCCGAGTTCGGATTGAATTTGATTAATTCGGATTGAAAATCGGTTTAGGTCAATCCGAGTTCGGATTCATCCGGATTGAAAATTTGAATGATTTGCCTGTATAGGGCCAAAGGGGTATTCATGCCAGGAGGCGCGCTGCCTTGCATGGGAATGTTAGGATACGAGGATGAAACTGTAATGTGTCTGACGACAAGTTGACATGGTCCTTGTCAGAGTCGGAAAGCTCCCATACTTAGACCTAGGCAGGTACGGGGGTTATCACTCCTGGGACAGTGGACTGACCTACGATCGGAATAGGATCCTAACGTGCGGATTATCTTGAAACTACCAGGGCTAACTTGTAAAAACAAAAAACTACAGTAAAATATCTAAGGGTGGGAACTCTGAACGCGCGTTGTCTAAATACTGGAGGATTTAGCGAACTCATTGAGATAGCAAATAAATACAAAACTGACTTAATAGCACTTCAAGAAACCTGATGGCCAGGGGAGTCTGCGTCAATTTCTAAGGATAACTGTACTTTTCACTATGGTGGAGCTAAGGAGTTCAGACTGGGGACCGGTTTTCTTATTATTAAACGAATTTCGCAAGCGGCTATCGACATGCAATTCATTATCGATCGGTTATCATACATTGTACTGAAGGGTAATTTCAGCAAACAGGTATTAATCAATGTGCACTGCCCCACCGAGGACAAAGACGAAGACACTAAAGATCTTTTTCACGAAACCATCGAGCAGGTTTATGACAAGTTCTCAACATTTGACGCGAAAATAGTATTGGGAGATTTTAACGCGAAAATTGGAAAAGAACCGATGTATAGGCCTACAATAGGATCAGAAAGTTTGCATGACGATAGTAATGATAATGGAACTAGATGAATAAACTTTGCAGCTTCAAAGAACCTCGTTGTCAAAAGCACATATTTCAAGCACAGAAATATACATATGGCCACCTGGACATGACCAGATGGTATCACTCACAATCAGATTGATTACGTTCTAATTGACAGAAGACGTCATACAAAAATTCTCGATGTAAGATCGTACAGGGGAGCTGATGTAAATTCGGACCACTTTATCGTGATAGTAAAACTGGTATCAAGGCTAGCGTCAAGTAAGAAAACAAGCCACACAGAGCCAGCAATCCGTTTCAATATAGATAAGCTTAAAACACCAACAGAAACATTAAATTATCAAGTTGAGATTTCTAGTAAGTTCGACGATCTCCAAGAACAGAGAGACGATAACGATAATTACGTGGAGGACCCGGAAACCTTGTGGAGCAATATGAAAAATGCGATAAAGGTAGCCGCGAAACTTAATATAGGTCTAAAGAAGGTAACCAAAAGCAAACCATGGTTTGACGATGAGTGCAAACTTTGGTTTGAAAAACGTCGGAAAGCCAAACTAATTAGTTTACAAAATAAGTGCGATCAAACAAATAAGAAATATCTCGAGATTAGCAAAAGTACAAATAGGCTTTATAGATCCAAGAAAAGAGAGTGGGAAAAGAATAAAATACTAGCAATAGATGCGCATAATGAACAAAATAACCCGCGCGAGATGTACAGGGGAATCAATTTTATGAAGAAAGGCTTTCAAAGAAGAACGGAAGTAATGAGGGACGAAAATGGCAATCTAGTAGCCGATGCGACAGAGTGACTCAATTTATGGAAAGACTATTTCGATAAACTATTAAACGTAAGCGAAGCCCCCGTTAAAGGTAATCCAGGTGAAATCCACACTGTACAAAGTTTGACGACGTCTTCACGACATCGTTACGAGATCTTTCCGACGACTTTAAGACATCCTATGTCCATGTCATTAAGATGTCTTTACAGTGTTGAAAAGACATCGTCAGATCGTATGACGTCTTCACGATATCGTAAAGACATCTTAACGACATCGACATAGGATGTCGCGAAGTTTTCGTCAACATGTCGTAACGATGTCGTCAACACAACCCGAAATTTTGCACCCACTGGGTCACCACAAATAAAGAAAATTCGTTGTAATTTTTTAAAAATTTGAAGCAAATTTTCGGGTCAGATTAGAAACCCGATTTGAATCGACCTGAAGTCTCCACGAATCCATGTCGGAGCCAGAAAAGCAGAAGAGAGTCAAATCAATGCTAAGTATTAAAAAAACAATTGACACACTTTGAATTAATCAGAGCTCAGTTATTGAAATGTAGAGAGTATTAAAAACATGCTTTGGTATTAGTTACAAAAGAAAACTTCAATACCCAAAAGAACATATAAAAAATTGTGTTCAAATCGAACCATTTTTGGTGTTTCATACAATTTCTCATGGCTACAGTCCATAGCGCGACGGCCCTACTCAAATTTGTCGCATCCCCACCAACTCGACGATTGTCTTGCAAAAGAAATTTTACGCCGCAAACCTATTTTCCGCGGAACGAGTCTAAAGGTGTTCGCACAAAAAAATCCGTTGCAGTGCGCTAGAGACGTCTCACGGGCGTGCCGTTCGCGCACGACACATAACGCTAACCAATCGCGTGCAACCTGCCGTGCTGCTACGGTCCGTGGCAGCACTTACTCAAGTGGCTTGCGAACTAGAGTGAGTAGCGACATACTTGTGTACGTCACAGTTCGGACCGCAGCAGCACGACAAGTTGCACGTGATTGGTTGGCGCTATGAGTTCGTGCGCGGACGGCACGTCCGTGAGACGTCTTCAGCGCGCTGCAACAGATTTTCTTGTGCGAACACCTTGACTGTGATTCCGAGCAACATAATGAGTCCAGGTGGTGAGGATGCGACAAATTTGAGAAGGGCCGTCGCACTGTGGACTGTAACCATTAGAAATTGTAAGAAACACAAAAAATGGTTCGATTTCAACACAATTTTTTTATGGGTTTTCTTGAGTCCCTCATTTAATATCCGTTTTTGAAGTTATCAATAACAAAATGTCGGATCCTATACGGTGATGGAAATGCTCAAAAAAATATTCGATTACAAAGAAATCTTGTAAATATTATAGTTTTCTAGGGTCGTTGATTTTTAATCCTTTTATTTGAATTTTTCACACAAAAATGGAGAATATGTTAATAAACAATAGCTCAGAATTGTAGAAAATATTCCAATGAACAAAATGAGCTATTGTTTATTATTATATTGGAAGGAGATTACAATTTTTAACTAAGATTGATGAGAAAACACTATAAATGTTGATAAAAAAAAATTCCAAAAAATAGCTGAGAGCTCTTCCGAATTTTTTTTTTCCACCAAAAGAGATGAATTTCCCAATAAAAATGAAAATTTTGCAAACCAAAAGAAAAGAAAGCAAATACGAGTCTTCTTCAAAAGTGTTGCATTTTCAAACAGAAAATATGATTTTCTCACAAACAAGTTACATTTCAACTAAAAGAGATGAATCCTCACCGAAAAATATAGAATTTGATATTATTTCTATCAAAAAAATTTTAATTTGAAGTCAAACTCATTGTCTTTTAATTCAGATTAGTGTTGTTGGCTTGAAAGTGGTAGAAAATTAACTATTTAGTTGAAAATTAACTTCTTCGATGAAAAATAATATTTTCAGTATGAAAATTTAACCATTTGGTTGGCAATTCATGTATTTTTTTACAATTATGAGTATTCTTGTAAAAAGTCCAAATTTTGTCAAAGATCAACTTTTTTGTTGGAAATTTAACTCTTTAGTAGAAAATTCGTCTTTTAAGTCTGAAAATTGTAGAAAATTCAACTATTTTTTTGAATATTTACTTTTTTGATGAAAATTAATATTTTTAGTAAGATGATTAATACTTTTAGTATGGAAATTCAACCGTTAGGTTGAAGATTAATATATTTTGTTGAAATTTTAAGTATTTTTGTAGAAAGTCAAAATTTTGTCGAAGAAAAAAAAAAGAATTTTCAACCACGGAAATGAATTTTCAACTAAAAACGATAAATTTTCAAACAAGAAGAATGATTTTCTACCAAAGAAAATGAAATTTCAACTAAAAACGATACGTTTTAAAGCGAACACGAAAGCAATTTTCAATAAAATTGTTAAATTTTCAACTTTAGAAATTAATTTTGATTTAAAAAAAATGAATATTCACCCAAAGATAGAAACCAAAATGGTTATTCTCTTTCTGTAAAAAAATTCTAGATAAGTAGATAAAGAATCAACATGCTATCGACAAAAAAATAATCCATTAAAATTTTTTTGTTTGTTTAAATTCATTTCTTTTATGGAAATTGAATTTATTTGTTGAAAGAATGACTTTACTTTTGTTAACAATTAATTTTTTTCAAATGATATAACTGAGCCATTTTTGGTTGAAAATTAATTCTTTTTCTAATAAAAATTCAATAATTTTATTGGTTAAAAATTAAAATATTTTGTTTAAACTTCGTTCTTTCTTTTAATTCTTTGTTTTTTACTAAAAATATTGTTTTATGGACAATTTCTATTTTTTTATTTCAAATTAATTTTGTTGAAATTTCGTCTTTTTTTAGAAAACTATTTGTTTGAAATTTCCTTTCTTTTGTTGAAAATTCATTGCTTTTTGGTTGAAATATATTTTTTGAAATTGTAATTTCGTATTTTTGGGAGAAAATTATTTCTCTGAAAGTCTTCTTTTCGGTTGAAAATTAATTTTTTTGGCGGAAATGTAAATATTTTGTCGAGAACTTCGTTATTTTATTATTTTTTTACAAAAAAAAATGTGAAAATTCCATTTTCGGTTAAAAATTTATCTTTTTTAATTGGAAATTCAACTACATGTTTGAAAATTCATCTTTTTGGTAGAATATTATTTTTCTAGTTTAAATATTCATTTAAGTTAAAAATTCATCTTTCTTGGTAATAAATTATTCATCTTGTTTGAAAATGCATCTATTTTGGTTAAAAATTATTTTTCCAGTTTGCTGAAAATTCAACTATTTTTATGGAATTTCAATTGTTTTTTTGTTGAAAATTAATTGTTTGAAGTGAAAATTTATGTGTATCATTTTCGAATGAAAATTTTTTTTTATTATTTGAAATTTTTTTTTCAACTTGAAAATTGACCTTTCTATTTTGTAAAACATTCTTTCTTTTAGTTTAAATTATTTTTCTAGGTGAAGATTAAGCATTCCATTTTCCGTTGAAAATGTATCTTTTTTGTAAAAAATTCAACTATATGGTTGAAAGTTTATGTATTTGGTTGGAAATAAAACTATTTTGCTGAAAAAGTGTTTTTTGTTGTTGTTGTAAATTCATTTTTTAAACTGCTAGTGTAGCCGCTTTTGGTTGGAAAGATATCTATTTTTTCAAAATTAGTTTTTTTCAAAATAGATTTATTACATTTTGAATTTTTTGGGGGTGATAATTACGTTTTTACTGAAAATGTAACTATTTCATTTTTGGTTGAAACTTTATATGTTTTAGTTGAAAATTCAACTGTGTGGTTGAAAATTCGTCTTACTTTAAGAAATACTATTCTTCTTGTTTGCAAATTAAATTGTTTGGTCGAAAATTCCACTATTTTGTTGTAAATGAATTGTTTTTTTATTATTCAAAATTAACGTCTTGAACGGTGAATAACGGTGAGATACTTAGGGCAGAACTTAAGCACCAAGATCACATCCATACTCTTGACGACTATGCATGAGCTTTGTATTTTCTCTAGCGGCCACTTATATATGGAACCACACCCTCACAAGTTACTAGTCCTTCCCCTGTGTAACCAGGCTGTAATGCAAATTAATCTCCATCATGGGGATTCTAGTCTCAGCCAATGAAAGGCTAATTCGAGACACTTTCACACGCTTCTAGTCTCTCTGGGGATCCCCACTGGGTCACCCGGAAGGTAACCCTTTCTGCCTCTAGATATAGTCGGTAATCCAGAGCCACAAGGGCTCCGGTTGTAAATTCGGGAAGACCAACAACCAGAACCCATTGTCTCTCCTTCAGGCTGGATCTCTGCCTGTCGGAGTACACCTTCCACGAATCGATTGGTAGAGTTGGATTCTGGAAGATCAGGCGTCTGAGAACGGTCGACGAATCCTTGGAGGTGCCGGGAATCAGTACGGTCGCTCCGTGGTACCTTTGCAGGCACTCTGTTCCCATTATCCCCAGGTTTAGTCCCTCCTTGAGCCTAAGCGTAGCAGTTCTCTTTACTGTCCAGTTACGCGATCAGATATCTGCGGCCTCCACTACGATGGCTTTTCCTGATGTAGATATCACTGGACCTAGGGGTGCGCCCCTCGCTGGGTAATGCGTCAATCCCTTCGGAGATTTCTCGCCTCAGCCTGTCTAACTTCTCGAAAGTTAGACAGGCATCAGGATAACCGGACGAAGCGAAAAATCTCGCTAGCGCGTCGTTTGCCATCTGCGCGAAAGTGAGCCCCTGCGTATCCAGGGCCTCCTTCTTTTTTATTTTCCTGTCGAGGGGAATTTCTTTGGAGTCTTTCTTTTCCTTGCCTATGGGGCAGGCTTGAGGGACTTCTCCAGGTGGAGTTTCCACAAATACAGCCCCCTGTGAGATGCCTTGGCTGCAGCTTGCGAGCCACGCTTTGCGGTTTCTCTTCTTTTGTGCTATGGTACGTTGCCTCTTCCTTACGGAGAGTTCCGTCAACTTTTCTCCCACTGTGTCCACAAGATTGTCGCCAACGTTGTCAGAAGTTCGCACCGCTCGTGGTGGACTGTCTCCTAAGGTGCCTTCCGCCATTGGTTTTGTACTGAATCCTAAAACAACTTTAAACTTTATCTTAATCTTAATTCTTAATTCTGTTTTATTGACCTTAGTACATTTCTATTGCATTTTCACAGAATCAAGCTCACGGGAAACAAGGAACCGCCCACGTCCTACAGTATATTCTGGAGATACGCTACAATCTATAGAAAGACTGGAGATTCCTGATGGTGACTTTATAAGGAACGGCAGAATTCTCATTGCAGGGAAGCAAAATTGGGAGCTCAATCCATTCCTTCTGGATTGGAGTTTTACTTTTGTACAGGAGCCCCGTGAAAATGGAGAAAAGTACATGGCTTGGAAAGTTAGCGAGAAGCGCTGGAAAAACGGAATTATTCAGTGGGCTCATGCAACAAATCAGGGTCGATACGTCTCCCAAAGTATTAGACTCGCGATACAGAAGGTATATAACCGACGAATGGAAGCTCAACGGGCACGGCATAATCCTATAGACCAGACACAATCCATTTATTATTTTGACAGAAGTCAGGAAACATATCAACCTACTCTTCAGCCCCAATATTTTGGGTCTGCTGGTCATTCGCATGAGCTACCCAACGAATCAGACCTTCGGATGATCCAAGGATATCTCGACAGAACTTCTGGTCTATACGGTCAAGCTGCTCTTCAGCCCCTACAGTATGGGTCTAGTAGTTATTCGCAAGATCCACACGACACATCAAACCCTCAAATGGTTCAAGGCTATCTCGCCCACGATCAACCTGCTCATCATTCCCTCGGACTTGGGTCTACTGGTCATCCACATGAGCCACTCGACGAATTAAACCGTCAGATGACCCATCTTGCTGTTCAAAACGAGGAATCAGGGACAAGTCACAGTTCTAGTCAATATAACGGCACGCCTCGGTATCTTCCTAACGTCTTTTCAGCCCTCCTAAGACGTGGAAACAGCGGAAGACGCAGGAACAGCGGAAATCACCAAAACTAATGTTAAACAATGATATACATTTGTTTACTTGTTGACGATACAGAAAAAATGAAAGATAAAATGTATTGCAAATCAATTTTGAAACTTTTCAAAACTCAACGTATTTTCGCGGGAGTTTCAAGAAACAAAACATTTTTTTTTGCTTGCAAATTTTTTTTGAAATAGCTTGGACTACTGTAAACGAACTGCGATTAATTTTAAAAAACTTAGTGGAAAGCAACTGACACACGTGGAGTCACCATTTTTCCAGTTTAGTTCACTCAAACAACGGTAAATAGCGCTAGCGTCGTAACTCTCGATGTAAAAATTATGTTTCCTTTTTTGTGGATATGCGGTGTTGCGAGTATGTTAGTCACGCATGTATTCCCTTTTTGACACTATAACCTCCACTTATGTTTATCGTATACATTTAAACAATGAAAATAAACAAGAGGATATAAATTGAAATTCATTTTTTCCACCAGATTTTTTGGTGGACTAAATAAAAAAAGAAATTGAAATTCAGACAAAAGGCTTTGAAAAGTATAGAAAGCTCACGAAAGAGGAGCACATTTCAGAACTTGAGGAACCAGGCTCCGTCTATCTCTTTCACGCTGTACCCATGTCAAAAGCTGCCAAGGATATTGACTCTAGTAACCTTGATGGAGCTAATGCTGAAGGTATCGACCTACCTGATGTTCGCATCGTTGGAAGTGACGGTATGAATACTAATACTGGATGGAAAGGGGGTGTCATTAGAATTTTAGAGTTATCCCTTAAACGACCTCTTCAATGGCCTGTTTGCCTTCTACACTGCAATGAACTTTCTTTGAGAAACTTAGTTGAAAAACTCGATGGCAAAACTGAGGGACCAAGAAGCTTTTCCGGAACTATTGGCAAAATTCTAAAACATAGTGAAAAATTGCCTGTGATATCCTTCGAGAAAATTGAGTGTACTCTTCCTGAAATTGATGCCAAAATTCTTAGTAAAGACCAACAGTACTTGTTTGAGATCTGTAAAGCTATCATCTCAGGCACCAGTCATCCAGATCTTGCGAATCGTGAACCAGGGCCTCTGAATCACTCTCGTTGGATAACTGCTGCTACTAGGTATCTTCGACTTTTCATATCTTCGAAAAAACCTTCAGCAGAGCTAATCTACATTACAACTTTCATACTGAAAGTTTATGCACAATTGTGGTTCACTATAATCACAAACCCACTTCTTGAAGATGGACCTAAACATTTGTATAAAGCAATTCAGCTGTCGAGGTACTAACCAGAACATCTCAGGCGTGTTGTTGCTACTGTCATCCAAACCAATAGATATTTCGCTCATCCAGAAAACCTGTTGGTTGCAATGATCACAGATCCTCAAGACGGTATCAAAGAACTTGGGTGAAGACGTTTCCTGAAAGCAAAACTGACAACAGTACGACAAATTAATTTCAAAGCTACATACTACACGGAAACGATTGCCTGGTGTGCAGTTAAACTTACCTGTTCCCCTATTCTCCCTGGAGGGCCATTTCGGAAATCTGAAAACGGATGGTAACGGGGACAGATTAGTTAGCTTATGCTTGGAAAAAAGCTTGTTCATTACAAATACTTAGCTTAGGTATACAATAATCCACTTGTACACTTGGTGCAGAGGTGAAAGCCAGAGTATTATTGACATTGTGAGAGACTAAGAGAGCTGGTAAAAGATACGAGGGTTACGAGAGTTTCTCAATATGGGGTAGATCATTACCTGCTAGTCTCAAAAGTGAACTCAAGTCAAGGCTGGAGAAGAAAGAGAACTAAGAAGACGGAACAGACGCGAATCAAGACAGAGGAATTATTGGAACCAAAATTGCGAATGAATTTTCAGAATAAGATAAACGATTGCATAGTCAGGGCAATGTTGGAGACACTTATATACAATTACGATTACCCTCGTGATAAAAAGGCACGTCTCAGTCATTGGTCCGAAAGTACATGAAGTCATTTGCTCTTGTGGCAAGGTCTATATTGGAGAAATCGGGATAGCGGTGAGCCACAGTGGAGCTTTGCTCGCGCCGTACGCCCTCGACTTGCCACCTTGCTGAGGTCATTGCTGACGTCACTTTACACCTTTTTTCGCCACGGTATGGCGCGGTGTTCTCCCTCTCCCTCTCCCTCTCCCTCTCCCTCTCTCTTCAATACCGGTTGGGTAATTTGATAAACTCGAAGGAAAGAATGTTGCCAAATCCACACACATAATTGAGAATTGAGTTTCAGTTAAAGGAATGTGAAAAAGAATGTCACTCTTATATCCTTGAAAAAAAAAACTTGTATTTCTAACCCGAAAATATGCATCTTCTGCCAAAATAATTTAATTTTTCACTAAAAAAGAAGAGCTTTCAATAAAATAAGTGAATTTTAAACTAAAATGATGCACCTTTAATCAGAAAAATATATTTTCAATCAAATAGTTAAATTTTCAACCAAAAAGATTGAATGTCTACAAAAAATTTTTTAGTCAAAAATATTAATGTTCGAAGAAAGAAAATAATTTTCAACCAATGAAATGAAATTTCAACCAAAGCGATTAATCCTCGAAAAAAAAGATTAACTTTCTACAAAAAAAAATACAAGCTTTCAACAAAATAGATGAATTTTCCACTACAAAAGAACAATTTTCAACAAAAAATAGAATAGTTTAATTTTTGTTTAGAGAAATAAGTTCTCCAATGGATGAATGAAATTTTCAGTAAAATGGTCCAATAAAAAAAATCAAACAAATTAATTTTTCACCAAAACGAATAAATCTCTTCAAAAAAATCCGCTAAAATATTCAGGTACTATTTTAGTTGAAAAAATTAACTTTCAATTGAAAAACTGAATTTCTACCGAGGAAATGAGTTTTCAATCAAAAAAAATAATTTTCTACCGGAAAAGGATAAGTAATTTGAAATGTCGACGATATCTAACATCAGAAATTAATGATTCTATTTTTTGTTGGAAATTCATCTTTTTTTGGGTAAAAATTGATCCATTTTGTTGGACATTGGTCTTTTCTGGTAGAAAATTAAACTTTTTATTTAAAAATTCATGTATTTTGTTACAAATCATTCTTTTCTTGCAGTAAATTAATCTTTTTGGTTGAAAATTCATCTGTTAAGTTGAAATTTTCATCCAAAATTTAAATATTTGGTTAAAAAATCATGTATTTTCTTCAAGAAATTTCTTCTTTTTTTTTTTGTGTATAAAATTAATCTTTTCGGTTGAAATTTAATTTTGCGGGTTGAAAATTAGTTTTTCTTTGTTGAAGATTAATTGTTCAAACTAGAAATTCAACTAAATTTCCTTTCTAGACTTTTTCCATCGAAATTTAATCTTATTGGTAGAAAAATTATTTTTTCGGTTGAAAATTCAACTATTTTGTTCAGAATTAATTTTATTTGCTTGAAAACTTGTTTCTCCAACAGAAAATTAAATTATTTTATGATTTGTTAAGAATTTATCCTTTTTATTCAGAAATTATTTATTTTTTAAAAAATTGATCTTTTTGTTTAACTATTCCATTCTTCGTCAATTTTTTTTATAGAAATATCTTTTTAGTTGAAAATTAATTTGTTTGGTTAAAAATGTATTCTATTTGTTCAAAAACTTATTTCGCTTACTTAAACTAAACTATTTTTGCTTTAAAAATTAAGCTTTTTCACAAGAAAAATCAGTTATTCTTATTTTTCTTTCTTTTGATAGAAAATTCATCTTCTGGAATGAAAATGCAACTATTTGTTTGAAATTTTTGTTGAATCTTTTGTTGAATAAATTAATTTTCAATAAAAGCACTAATTTTCAAGTAAAAAAAAATAAATTTTCAATTAAAAACTAATTTTCTACCAAAAAATAATACTTTTCAACAACATTCATGAATTTTCAACCAAATATATTTAATTTTTGGTTGAATTATTATCCTTATAGTTCAATTTCGAACCAAAAAGGTAAATTGGTCACCAAGAAGATGAATATTCCACCACAAAAGAAAAAGCTTCAACAAAATACAAGAATTTTCAAACAAGTAGTTGAATTTTCAACTAAAGAAGATTGATGTTCAACCAAACATTATATTGTTAAATTTGTAGCTGAAGGTTTAATTTTCAATTAAAAAAAAACTAATTTTGAACCAACAAGATTAATTCTTAATAAAATACATGAATTTTCAACCAAATAGTTGAATTTTCCACTGCAGGAGATAAATGTCTAACCAAACATGGAATAGTTGAATTTTCAGTTAGAAAAATAATTTTAAAAATGTTAACAAAATCGCTAAATTGTAACAAAGTGAACGAACTAACGATTTTGGCAAAATTTTTTAAATAGAGAGTTGCAGCATAACTTATTTTGAATATTTTTATGGCCTGCAATTGGCCAGAGCGCCGCATGGTGGGGACTGGTCAAACTTGATTAGCCAATCAAGTCTTTTTTAAAAACCCCGGGAGAACGGAAAGCCAAATCGGATTAGTATTGAAACCGTTGTCCTAAAGGATGTTATTAAAGTGTTTTAAGATTTCGATTGCTTCTCTATGTTTTCTTGAAAAAATATTGTACGTTTTTGCGATGCTGGTTGTTTGTCAAATAAGATGCTATGTCCTGTTTCGATATGATGCTCAGCTAGTGCTGATTGTGTGAAATGTTTTAGCCTGACTTTACTCTTATGTTCCGTTACACGTTGGCTCACCGCGCTCCCGGTTTCTTCAATATAGACTTTGCCGCAAGAATAAGGGATTTTAAACACTACCGGAAGACCGAGAGTTGCCTTTTTATCATCAGGATTGCTGAGAAGTTGTCCTATTTTCGCAGGTGGTTTAGATATGTTTTGGATGTTGTGTTTCTTGAGAATTCTTCCTATTTATTCTGTGATACCTTGAATGCAGGGTAGGATGGTGGTCGTTTTTCTCTCTCATTCTCTAGTGCTAATGACTGGTGGTAAAAATATATTCCATTTTATATTTTATCTATTTTTATTGCATAAATGCATAGCAAAGACATACTTAGGTTTTACAGTGTCGAAATGTTTAATACAAGCACAATCAACACACTCGCACACAGTGAAGGAATTGAGCTCTGACAGGGGTAATATTCCTCATTATAGCTAAACATTAAGCTGTAAGCAAACGAAGACTTCAGAAAGATCCCTGGATCAGTGAAAGTGAAGTAAAGCTATAATAGACATATTAAGGGAAGGTATTTGAAGAAATTTTCGGAGCAGCATCGGCACATCGTTGGAGCATCGAAATTGAAATGTGTACTCCTAACATTCCGTTTTTTTAGAATCGGTTGCTCTGGGAAACATCACTCTTCATCAGTCGATTTACAGTACGAAGAAATCGAGTAGAAACAGAGCTACCCACTGGAGATCGCTCTGATGAAGCAGTGATGTGAGAAATACGATTTCCAGGAAGGTCGAATGTTTCGACTATGACGAATGGTTGTTCCAAATTAGCTTCTTCATCTTCGGAGTGGTCGGGTTTTCCGTGAGCCACCTCATTCTGGTGAATTCGCTTCTTATGTAGGACAACTATCGTCTCACCAGCACTATAATTAACCCAGGAGCCCTGCCGTTCTTGACGAGCCCACGCAGCGACTAAAAGTAGCCAATCCTCGTCGTCAATGTACTCGACCTGGAAATTCCCTTCATGGCCAGTGGGCTCCTTTATTGAAATAATGCGCCAGTGCTTAGAATATGGAAGAATAAAACAACCGTTTATTCTCCCGATGATTTTTTCTTTGTATTTCATTTCAATTCCGTCAGGAATCTGGATGTCTTCTATAGTCCTAGGGTCAAATCGAGGAGGGGAAGGAGGAGGAAGTGCATTGATACGGCTAGAATGTCTTCGGTTGCTACTCGATTCTGTAAACATACAATAGAAATTAATAAAGTTTAATGAAACAGCAATTTCCCACATTGTTTGTCTCACGTGCTAATTTATTAAACTGATTTGTATAAAAAATTTTCATTTATCGGAACCAGGCTGCTGCTGGTAGAAAAGGATAGAGCGGAAAAGAAATTTTGAAATAGGAATGCAGCTTCCTTTCTTCAGCTACTACGGTTTGGCGTTTAACATTATGTTTTAATTTTTGCAGTTCCCTGAATAAAGTTTGAATTTATTCCTACTCACAGTGTGCGTATACTTTCATTAACAATCTGTTCCTTCTTGCGTTCACGCTGTTGGAAAATTTGATAAAGTAACACCGAGGCGGCTTTATACCTATTTTTGGAAGTAATCGAAGGCTGATTAAATTTTGAAGTGGCGCGGATTGAGCGATAAGCGCTTTTTTACGCGAGGTAAATGTTGTACTAAAATACTCCTCAATAAAAAGAAACTAATTTGTTGGAATCCAAAGGCCCAAGTCGATCAGACTTCATGGTGGCCGTTGAGCACTATGAAAACGATTGAAACTGGTCTAACACGTGGGTGTGTTTGATGGACAATTAGGAGTACATTATATACCCTAAGTTTTCTCTGAAAAATTCATTAACGCAATAACTTTAAATTTTGTGGAAATAACTTTTTTTTGCTAAATACAAGTTTCGAAATACACCCAGACAATAAGAATCATTACAGAGAAGCTGTAAAGTCTCTGTGAAAATTTTTCGATCTTCTCCTTCAGGAAAATAATCTTTTTTCGAAAATATTGAACCCTGTGCCTGGATGAAATTTTTTCTCGATTTCAGGCTATGAATTCCTATCAGAAGACCCCCCCCCCCTCCCCCAACGCATCCAGATAAGACTTCATGGTGGCCGCTGAGCACCATGAAAACGTTTTGAAACTTGTCTTTTTTCACATTATTCTTGTGAACCAGTTTTCGAGACAAGTTTTTATTATTTATTCCAAAGACATTCTGACTATTAAGGCTTTTTTCTAAACCTGAATTCGAGTTGGAATCCAAGGGCTCAAGTCGATCAGGCTTCATAGTGGCCGCTGAGCACCATGAAAACGATTTGAAACTTGTCTTTTTTCACAT
>CAKNXH010000280.1:0-45346 GCA_932178445.1 Andricus quercusramuli | reverse complement strand
CCCTGAACCCACAAACCTCAAATCCACAAATATAAAACCCCCAAGCCCATAAACCTACAAACCTCAAACTCACCAATCTATAAACCTGAAACCCCAAACCTCAAACACCCAAACCCGTAAACCCATGAACCTCAAACCCAAAAAACTCAAACGCACAAACCTCGAATCCACAAACTTAAGAGCTCCAAGCCCATGAACATACAAACCTCCAACACATAAACCTAAAACCACAAATCCACAAACAGCAAACCCACAAGCCTTCAACACACAAACCCACAAACTTCGAAACAACAAACCTCAAACCCCCAAACCCGTAAACCCAAAACTTCAACGCTCAAACCCACAAAAATTATATCACAAACCTCGAACCAACAAACCTCAAACCCCCAAACCCGTAAACCCCCGAACCCGTGAACCCACAAACCTCAAATCCACAAAATTATATCTCAAACCCACAAACCTCAAACCCTTGAACCCCTGAACCCACGAACCTCAAATCCACAAATATAAAACCCCCAAGCCCATAAACCTACAACCCTCAAACTCACAAATCTATAAACCTGAAACCCCAAAGCCACAAGCCTCAAACAACTAAATCCGTAAACTCACAAACCCGCAAACCTCCAACATACAAACCGACAAACTTCGAAACAACAAACCTCAAACCCTGAAACACATGAACCTAAAACCACAAATCAACAAACCCACAAACGGCGAATCCACAAGCCTCAAACCCACAAAGCTGAAACCAACGAACCTCAATCCCCCAAACCCGTAAACCTACAAACCTCAAAACCATGAACCTCAAACCCACAAACCTCTAACCCACAAAAATTAAACCTCAAACGCACAAAACTCAAATCCACAAACATAAAAACCCCCAAGCCCATAAACCTACAAACCTTAAACTCACAGATCTCTAAACCTAAAACTCCAAATCCAAAAACCTCAAACACATAAACCTAAAACTCATGAACCCTGAACACATAAACCATAAAATCTGAACCCTGAAGGTTGGTGGGTTCGTAGACTATTCTGCATGATGTACTTATATGTTGAGTTTTGTGAACATGGGGTTTGATGTTTGTGGATTTGTGGTTTTAGGTTTATGTGTTTGAGGTTTGTAAGTTTGAGGTACAATTTCTTTGGGTTTCAGGTATGTGGGTTTGAGGTTTGTGGGTTCATGCGCTTGGGGGGTTTAGGCTTATGGATTTGAGGTTTGCGCGTTTGAGGTTTAATTTTTGTGGGTTTGAGGTTCGTAGGTTTGAGGTTTGTAGGTTTGTAGGTTTACGAGTTTGGGGATTGAGGTTTGTTGGTATGAGGTTTGTGGGTTTGCGGTTTGTGGGTTTGGTGTTTGTGGATTTAGGTTTATGTGTTCGAGGTTTCTGGGTTTGTGGACTACTCTGCATGATGCACTTATATGTTGAGTATTATGAACATCGTGTTTGATGTTTGTGGATTTGTGGTTTTAGGTTTATGTGTTTGAGGTTTGTGAGTTTGAGGTATAATTTTTTTGGGTTTCAGATTCGTGTGTTTATGGGCTTGGGGGTTTTATGTTTGTGGATTTGAGGTTTGTGCGTTTGAGGTTTAATTTTTGTAGTTTTGAGGTTTGTGGGTTTGAAGTTTGTGGGTTTCAGGTTTGTAGGTTTACGAGTTTGAGGGATTGAGGTTTGTAAGTTTGAAGATTGTGGATTAGCTGTTTGTGGGTTTGTAGATTTGTGGTTTCAGATTTATGTGTTTGAGGCTTGTGGGTTTGGGGTTTTAGGTTTATAGATTTGTGAGCCTGAGGTTTGTAGGTTGATGGGCTTGGGGGTTTCATGTTTGTGGATTTGAGGTTTGTGGGTTTGAGATTCGTGTGTTTGAGGGTTGAGGTTTGTGGGTTTGAGGTATAATTTTTGTGGATTTGAGGTTTGTGCGTTTGAGGTGTGTGGTTTTACGGGTTTGGGGATTGTTGGTTTAAGATTTGTCATGGGTTTGCTGTTTGTGGGCTTGTGAATTTGTGGTTTTAGGTTTATGTGCTTGAGGTTTGTGGGTTTGAGGTATAATTTTTTTGTGTTTCAGATTCGTGTGTTTATGGGCTTGGGGGTTTTATGTTTGTGGATTTGAGGTTTAATTTTTGTAGTTTTGAGGTTTGTGGGTTTGAGGATTGTGGGGTTGCTGTTTGTGGGTTTGTGGTATTCTATCGATGGTAAATATGAGGCTGCGAAGGTGAGCACAGGGGAAATTTTTTTTACGATTATCGAAAAATAATTCACTTTCAATGAATAAACAAGTAAGGTATTATCCACAAATTACGAAAGGCGTTTTTTCTGAAATTTTCAAGTTTCAGAAAATAAAATGTCATTCACGAAATAACTCGTTCCTGATTTTGCGTGAATGAATAATTAATGAAGGATGAGCAAGCAGATTTCTGTTGAGTCAAAAATGAATAGATTTATAATCAATAATTGAACTTTAGTGTACCGGCTGAGTAAATAATTTTTCTTTTTTGGGACACATACTATTAATAAACTTTTCCGAATTCCCCTCTTTTTTCCTTTTTTTAAAAGAATTCCTCTTTTTCCCCTATTGTAAAAAAACTTCCGCTTCTTATCTTTTTTCGCTGAAATGCAAACTCAAGTAATAGAACTCAATAAAAAAATCCAACCTTTTCTGGTTGAAATTTCATTCTTTTCGGTTAAACTCCTAATTGAAAATTTATATATTTTTGTTGTAAAAGATTGTATATCTTGTTTTTTCTTTTCTCAAGAATTCATTTTTTTTATGGAAGATTTCATAATTCCGGTTAGAAATTAATCGTTTTTGTTGAAAATTTGACTATTTGAATAAAAAATTTTTTTGTTGGGAAATAAATTTTTTAACTGATATGTTTGGGCGACACTTCAACTTTTTATCTGAAAATTAATTCTTTGATCGGAATCATTTTGTCGTAAGCTGAATCAGTTCATTAAAAAATAATTTTTGTAGTCAAAGATTCATTATTTTTGTTATAAAGTCATATCCTTGGTTGAAAATTTAACTATTTTGTTGAACACTCTTTTTTTTTTGTTAATTCATTTTCCAGCTGCAAATTCAAACTATTCTATTTCTGATTGGAAATGTATCTTTATCAGTTAAAACTTCATCTATTTGGTTGAAAATTCAAGCATTTTGCAAAAAGTTTAATTTTCTTTGGTATACAATTAGTCGTCTTTGTTTAAAATTAAGCTATTGGGTTGGAAAATGTATTTTGTAAAAAATTCGTCTTTTGGGTAGAAAATCATTTCTTTATGATTCACTTATTTTGTTGAGACTTCATCTTTTTTGGTCGAATTTGACGGTTTTTTTATTTAAAATTATAATACATATTTTGGAATAAAATGTCAACTATTACATTTTTTATTGAAAATTTTTTCCTCAAGTTCAAAAATTCAACTCGATCTACTACCTTGTGGAAATTTGTTTGATTCGAGTTTGTTTAAGAGATATTTTAAAGTTTTTAGAAGACCCGAACTTAATTTAAAACATGAAATGATTTTGAGAAATTAAAAAATTAGATTATTTTTTTGAAGACTTCGAAATGAAATTTTTATTTTTTTGAAGACTTCGAAATGAAATTTTGAAGTTTTTTGAGAATCTTTGAAGGATTTCAAAAAAATAAAAAATTTCTCTACTTTGCTGGGAAACTTTAAAATTATTTTTTATTTCAAAAAATTAATTCTAAGAGAATATATAAAAAGATTGGAAAAATTTTTGGATAATAAATAACAACTGAACAATTATCAATTTGAAAAATAATCGAGGGGGGACCAGTAATTTTTTTCGAATTCATTTCAAAAGAATATTTAATAAGATTTTCAAATATTTTTGTCACTCTAGGTCGAAAAAGAACAATTTTTTGGCTGCAAGACCAGTAAATTCCTGTAGATTCTTGTAGTTGTAATTTTTTGTAAATTCCTGTAATTTTTGTTGTAATTTATTGTATTTATTTGTAAATTCCTGTAAAAATTATTGTAGTTTCTTGTAAAAATATTTCCACTAGGGAATCTCGAATTGTCTCTGCTCAAAAATGATAAATATTATAATAGATACCAATTCTTTATTCCAATTCTTCGTTTTTATCTCATAATTTTATCAGGCAACCCAGATAAAGTATATTAATGCAAAAATTAGATTGACAAAGTAAAAAACGTAGCAGAAATAAATGTTCAAATTCTCAAAGCTCTAACTAAAAGCTCTTAAATCAAATTTGAGCGGCACCACATGAAAAAATTAACTATTGTGAAGAAATTACCAAGCACTATAGACAAACTTTTGTAAGTTTGATGCTTGCTCAATAACTTATGTAGCCAGGAGAATTATTTTTTTTTACGATTTTACTTTTCCTTGAAAACAATGACAGATACGGAAAAATGTTAAGATGAAAGTTTGCACGCCCACAAAAATTCCATGAAAAATTTCTTTCATTTTTTTGTGATATCTTTCACAGTTTACCAGAAAAATTACATTTTAGGAAAAAAAATTCTCTTGGCCTCAAAAATGGTTTAGCTGGCACGATGCTGATAAGATGCCTTTCTTGTATGAGTAGGAACTTTTCAAAATTTGTTGGAAGAACAAAAAAGGTGTGGTTTTCCAGAAAATGTATTTTTTCCATGTTTTGAAAATTTGAGGAAACAAATAAAAAAGATTTTCTTGAAAGCCCCACCACACTGAGTGCGTGGGGGGATCTATCTATAAGCGAGTCCCCAATACACAGTTGTTAGGTCGATACGACTGGAAAGTTTGTCCTCGTGGCGTTAGGACGGAAGAAGAGAGATGGAGAGAGACAGGAAGAGAATAGGGGGAGGGGGGGGGGGGGGGGGGAGGGAAAAAAAGGGGGGAAAAGGAAAAATGGTCCTACGAGCTGCTAGGCCGGGACGTCCCTTTTTATACGTTCGGTGGCATGCCACTTGTGTAAACCTGTCATTCCCTGTGGTACATCGCGTGGACTGACAGGTGGCGGCAGGTGGACTCCCTTGATATCTCACTTCAAAAGTCGTTTCCAGGCGGACAGACCGTCCATGGAGGGAGAGAGCGAGTGAGAGAGAAAGAGGAGAAAAAGTGGGCGGCGAGTGCGTCTTTGAACATTTGGGGCCGGGGGGGGGGGGTAGTAATCCTAAGGAGCGGTAAGGAGAGGAGGAGACCCGGAGCAGTAACTCGGAAGCAGTAAGCTGGTGAGGGGCCATCCGGCGATGATCTTTGTTTGTTTTTTTTACTACTCCGGCAGAAACTTTCACTCGAGGAAGAGCAGAAGCGTTTTGCGGGAGGGGAGCCCAGGAGCGACAGAAAGAATGTCTCCGGGGAGCACACTGCCGCGAGATCTAACACGTCACTGCCCGATGAAGTGGGGCTAGTGGCGACTATGGCCTGGGTCGTGGTAGCGTTGACAGAGGAGTCAACGTTCCCGACTGCAGGTGGCGTTTTGTTGATAGCCGAGGAAGGTCCTGGCTGCGGCGAGAAGTGACTGCGAGAAGGACGATTCAGAAAGTCGTTAGTTGGTTTACGAGGAGAAGGTTTCGATGATGGTTTGGAATTAGAAGAGAAGTAGTGAAGATTTGACGGAGAGAAGGAAGTCTCCGTTGAGGGGCACACTGAGTGCTACAGGAACAGCTGGAATATGCGTTGTTATCGAGGATGAAGAAAGAAACTGCCGGGTAATGTTTACTGGCGGAAAAGTGTGTCGCGGCTCGGTGTGGAAGCGCGGTAGAGGTTCGACAAAAGGAGTCTGTCGTGCTATCTTCCTCTCTTGTGGACGAGGATCCCGCGTACCTGGTCGTCCGCGAATCCGTAAAACTAGAACCCCATGTGGGAAAAGATCCGGTTGAGCCGGGTCGTACTCCGGCTCGACAGCTGGTGGATTACGAGCCGACTCAGCCCGTCGTTTGCGGTTCTGTTGGTTGGCTCATGCCTTGCGACCTTCCCCTGTCATTAAAGGGTTTCGTAGGTACACAAATACTGACGAAAGTAATCAAGAAGAATATGCGTCCCACGAGGTACCCGGAGTAACGAGAACCGGCGGTGAGCCCTTGGAGCGTTCGAGTTAAGCCAAGAGAAAGAAATGAATTAAATTTGATGCGTCCGCTATCCCTCAAGTCGGAGGGCCCGCCTCAGTAGAGGAAAGGCCTCGCGGCAAGCGAGATAGAAGCGAAACTGTATTAACCTTCCTCGAAAGTTAGAAGGCCCAGTCCTAATAGGGAAAAGGCCTCGTTCCTCTCGATCAAGGTTAGGCCCTGTAGAGAGAGGGCTTGGTTCCAGTAGGAACTTCGCCTCGTATCTAGAGGACCCTGACTTGAATTTACTAGGCTTTTTAATTATTTGGTCGCTCCACCGACCCAATACACTCCGATACACTGAACATTACACACTGAATTCCTTGTGGTTGAAAGCGCACGACGGATCCACAAACCGAAGAGGAAAGTAAGGTTATGAAACTGGCAAGAACTGAAGAAAAAGGAGAGGTATTTGTGGTGAGTGAAAGATAGCTAGATAATAGGAAAACGGAGTTCCAACAAGAAGATACGATCACTGAACGAAGGTGATGATGACAGGACCCACGAAGAGAGTGAACACTGCGTTGGTTGTCTCAGATTATTTTCTTTATTTCAAGAGACAGAGCGGATGCTGCCTGCTGATTCAAATATCAAAGATCGACTGTCTTGTTGGTATGCTCGCTGCATGCAGGCAACCCGCCACGAGAGCTCGAGGCGGTGGTGGGAGCGGCGGCTAGCGCGCTGATTGGCCGAATGGTGGCAATGGGATCACAGTTGAGCGGTGGGGAATGCCTACCGTCCGCACTACCTCGGAGCCCGAGCGTCTTCGCCATGTTAAAAATCAAAATGCCTTACATTTACGTTATCTCTAATTAAATTTTAAAAACTGTAAATGTTACTAAAAATCAATGATATATGATTATGTTTGTCCGTAGAGGCGTGGCTTCGATTTCCCGTAAGCGGAACGTGCCGGCTAGGGAAGCCTAACACGGCAGCCAGCACGTGATCACGTGCTGTTCGCGGGGCTAACGGAGATTTTTCGGTCGGAACCCGGTGGCCTTGAGAGAAGGGAAATTTGGTTAATGGTTATGACTAACAGAGCGTGAGCAAGCTCGTCTTTTGAAAACATCTTGAAATCGGCAATTTGTCACGTAGGTCCCATTTCACTCAAGTTTTCATGGGAAAACTTGAGCGGAAATTCACGTAGACAATTTTCGATTTCCAGAG
Organism: Andricus quercusramuli; assembly: GCA_932178445.1. Taxonomy (NCBI): domain Eukaryota; kingdom Metazoa; phylum Arthropoda; class Insecta; order Hymenoptera; family Cynipidae; genus Andricus; species Andricus quercusramuli. The sequence continues at coordinate 38,111 of CAKNXH010000280.1, read as the reverse complement.
GTTCTCGGTTTAGGCCACTGGCCTCCAACAAGTTTCTTAACAAAAAATAAGTTTCGTCGAACAGAATTGAATTTTACGTTTAAAAAGGCGAATTTTTATCCAAAAAGGATGACTTCTTAACATAATAGTTGAATTCTCTATCAAATAGTTGAATTTTCATCCAAGATAGATGAAATTTGTACTAAAACAGATAAAATTTCAATAAGGAAGGACACATTTTTTTTAAAGTTGAGCTTTCATCCAGAAAAGATTAAATTCATTTTTTCACACCAAAATATGAATTTTAAACAAAAAGTGAATTTTGCACGAAATAGTTAAATTTTCAACAAAACAGTCGAATTTTCAAAATAGTTTTATTTTCAATCAAACAGTTGCATTTTTAGCCAAAAAATATGAAATTTATACTAAAGCAGGTGAATTTTAAAATCAGAAACACTAATATTAAAAAAAGTGTTGAATTTTCATCCAGGACAGATTTCAGTTTGCTTTTCAACACCAAAATGTTAAATTTAACAAAAAAGTTAATTTTCTAGAAAAATAGTTGAATTTTCAACCAAAATTATGACTTTTTAACAAAATTGTTGAATTTTCAACTAAACAGTTCCATTTTGATTTGAGAAAGATAAAATATCTCTTTTAAAATAGATGAATTGAAAAAAAAACTTCACAAAAGTAGTTAAATTTTCATCCAAAGAAGATTCCAGTTCCCTTTCCAACAACAAAATAAGAATTTTAAACTATAACTTAATTTTCTCCTGAATAGTTGAATTTTCAACCAAAAAGTATGACTTTTCAACAAGACTGTGAAATTTTCAACCAAACAGTTGCATTGTCCAAGGAAAATGAGGCTTCTGCTGAAACACGTAAATTTTTAAAGAAAAAAGAAAAATTTCCAAAAACACGAATTTTTAACTAAACGGTTGGATTTGAAAAAGAAATTATGTCTTTTTAAGACGAATATTGAATTTCCAATCAAATAATAAAACTGGTAAAAACAAAAGATAATCTTCAGGAGGATAAAGATTTTAAAGAACTTCGTTTTCTTTAAAATCTTTATTTCCAAAGATTTCACAAAGATTTCAAATACTTCAATGATTTCAAACAAACACGAAAGATTTGAGGAAGATTTTACAAAGAATTCATAAAGGGTTCAGTACACCAGATTTCAAAGATTTAAAAAATTTTCAAAGATTTTGAACGATTCCAACATTTTTCGGAAGATTTCACGAATGTTTCATCAAATTAATAAGGATTTCAAAACATTTAAAAGATTTTAAACGATTTTGACATTTTTCTGAAGATTTCCAAGGATTTCACAGAGATTTTGGATATTTCAATGATTTTAAATGAATACCACCAAAGATTTCAGAAAGATTTTATAAATATTTCAAAGAATTCATAAGGATTTAAAAAGATATCAAGAATTTCAAAGATTTCAAAATATTAAAAAGACTTTAAACTATTTCTGAATTTTTTAGAAGATTTCAAAAGATTTCACAAGAATTTAAAAATATTTTAATGACTTCAAGCAAATAAAAAAGATTTCAGAAAGATTTCACAAATTTTCTAAAGAATTCATGAGGATTTCTGAAGATTTCAAAAATGCCAACAGAAGATTTCACAAAAAAAGAATAATTTCACAAATGTTTCATAGATTTCAAAAAATTTCACGAAGATTTCAAAGATTTAAAAAACTTTCAAAGATTTTGAACGATTTCAAATTTTTTCAGAAGATTTCACGAATGTTTCATTAAATTAATAAGGATTTCAAAACATTTCAAAGATTTCGAACGATTTTGACATTTTTCTGAAGATTTCAAAGGATTTCACAGAGATTTTGGATATTTCAATGATTTTAAATGAATACCACCAAAGATTTCAGAAAGATTTTATCAATATTTCAAAGAATTCATAAGGATTTAAAAAGATTTCAAGAATTTCAAAGATTTCAAAATATTAAAAAGACTGTAAACTATTTCCAAATTTTTTAGAAGATTTCAAAAGATTTCACAAAGATTTAAAAATATTTTCATGATTTCAAGAGAATAAAAAAGATTTCAGAAAGATTTCACAAATTTTTCAAAGAATTCAGGAAGATTTCAGAAGATTTCAACAATGTCAACAAAAGACACCTAGTTGCATAACATTTCGAACATTTTTAATGATTTCAACAGGTTTCCACGAATTTTTTAGAAGATTTGAAAATATTTCACTGATTTGAAACGAACACAAAAGATTTCACAAACAAAGAATAATTTCAGAAATATTTCATAGATTTCATAATGATTTCAGAAGATTTCAAAAAATTTCACAAAGATTTCAACGAATGCACAAGGATTTCAAAAGCTTTTTTTGGAAACTATTGACCAATAAAAAAGTGAAATGGCTCATTTTTTGCATGTATAAAAAACGGCTATTTCATTACTTGATGAAAATGTACTTATTTTTTTGAAAACTCGTCTTTTTCAGTTGAAGACTCCCCTGTTTTTGTAGAAAATTCAATTTCAAATTTGGTTGACAGATAACTTTTTCCACTCAACTGTTTTTAAAAAACAGGTCTCTTTGGCTTAAAAACTCAACAATTTGGTTGAAATTTGGATTGCCTCATGGATGGAAAAGGATAGAGATGGATAAGTAGAGGATTCATTCAGATAGAAAGACTGGGATTCAAGAAGATTGGGCTGATTCATATTTGAAAAAAGATAGAAAAATATTCAATTAGATAGGAACATAGGGATTGAAAAAGATAGATAAGATTTTGGATTGCATAACAGATGGAAAAGGATAGAAACGGATAGAAAAGGATAGAGGTGAATAAGCTGTAGACACATTTAGATAGAAAGACTGGGATTCAAGGAGGTAGGGCTATCTCAGATATTAGAAAAGATAGAGAAGGATAGAAACACTAGGATAGGGATAGGGAGTGAAAAGAAAAGGCTACGTGTGGATAAGTGGCGAAGAGAAATAGATGAGAATATTCGGATTCAAGAGAATAGAGAATAGAAAATGATTACAACGGATTCAAACCGATCCATTTATTGTTTGAAACTTGAAATTTTTATTTAAAAAAATGATCTTTTCTGGTTGAAAATTCAACTATTTGATTGAAAATTGATGCTTTTTGTTGAAAGATCTTTTTTTGGTGAAAAGCTAATCGGAAGAAATAAAAAAAATGTTTGATGAATTTTCGGAAATGTTCCCAGAAATTTTGAGAAAATTGGTTTCTTCTCTTAAAACCTCTCAAAATTCTTTTGAAGCTTGTAAAATCTTTGTTTGAAATCTTTGGAAATCTCCACTTTGTAAAATCTTTTGAAGATCAGAATTTTTAAAATGCAATCGAATCGGAAGAGGTCTGAAAATTATTATTAACAATTTGAAAATGTTTGATTTTTAATTGATTTAATTAATCTTCAGCATTCTGTAGTAGAAATTTATTCATCTTGAATTTTGCTCCCTTAAAATTACTTTTCATTTCATCAAAGGTTTTTTTAGAATAATATTATTTTAAAAGGTTTACGATTGAAAAATTTTCCATTTTGTACTTTTAACCAAACAAACCTTCAACCAAATAGTTCAATTTTCAGTTAAAAGAATTAATTTTCCAGCAAAAAAAAAACAAACAAATTTTTAGCCACAGTGATGAATTTTGAACTAAAATGTTGAACCACTGACTGGCATATTTGAATTTCCAACTGAAAATGATAATTTTTCAAGTTGAAATTGAATGTTTAAATTTTGTATTATGTTAAATTATAGAAATTAATTTTTAACTAAAATGTTGGAATAATTACATTTTCAGTTTGAAAAGAAATTAATTTTCTGTTAAATAAAAAACTAATTTTTAACAAAAAAGCTCACTTTTCGACCAAAAAGATACATTTTCAATTGAAATGATGAATCTAGGACAAAAAAAAATTATTTTCAACAAAAGAGTTTAGCTTTTAACTCACAAATTTTGTATTCTCAAAAAGATGAATTCTGAACGAAAAATGTAGTGGTTGATATGATAAAAATTAATATTTAATCAGAGACAATTGAATTCAACAACAAAACTACTTTTCAACATGGGTTGAATTTTCAACTAAAAAAGATTTTTCAGTCATGTAACGTCTGACCAGAGCGGCTTGTACCACTAAACCTTCGCAGCATATTACCGGCTCCGCAGTGGATGACGCCGTCATGGCCAGACACTGGTCTGCCGCGAGCGTTCAGTGGTACGTGCCGGTCTGGTCAGTCTTTAAATGACTAGCCCAGTCCAAAACAAAGAAAGTGAATTTGAATCGAGCAATATAGGAGTTCTTGAAGTTTCCAAATATTTTCGACTGTTCCTTCTGGACTAACGTTGCATTTCAAAACATATCTGCTAATGGCTGGCGGAACAAATATAATCCGTTTTACAATTCAATTATTTTTATTGTTTAAATCTATACAAAACATATACATCGATTTTAAATCGTCGATCAGGGTAATACATTCGTAATCAACATACTCCTAACTCCGGACACCCATGGAAAAAGCAAAAGATAAAGTTTATATCGATTTCAAGTGAAAGATTCGCTCCAACAAAAATTAAATTTGCGTCGATAATCTCTCCACGCATAATAGCTGATATTCAATAATAAGTAGCTCCTTACGACACTAGCACTATCTACCGTCGTTTCACAATGTTCAGCAATGTTCTACCTGTGTTTTTTTACAGACACCAGTTTCACTCCAATTTGCTTACTGTTGCTTCACTTGGCATAGCTGAAAAAGTGACGTAGTAAATGATGTCAGACGCCAGAATTCTTCTCTCAACCTTGATGAAACTTTTGCAGAAATATAATTTTAATTTTAACGGTTACAAAATGTATCTGCGACAGGTTTTATCTTTTGATTTTTCTGTGTGACCATAAATATGGAGAGCAGTTTACATTTTTATTTATTTTGGCTGCTTCTTGCACGACTAAGCAATGATTCTGGGCGGTTCTTGGAAGCCCTGGGTGTTCTCTGATACTCATTAGAACTAGAATTAGAAATAGCCACTGATTTACGGGGTTCAGTACTAAGTCGAGTCATTTGAATTTCGAATGTGTCGCCTAGCTTATGAGGGTCAACGCGAGATCCTGATTTTGGAAGTTGATTTGTAGATTGACCGTATTGTTTGAAAAGTGTGTCGGGATAACGAATCAATGGTCTCTGATCTATAAGATTACGCCGACCCTTCCGATCAGCAATTTGAGCAAGATGTACAGCCTGTACCGCGCCTACAGCACTATCAATGGCCCAGGAACCCATTTGTGCTGTTCCAGCCCACTGAGCGACTTCTAGTAGCCACTCATGGTCGGAAACATGCTGAACCTCGTACTCTACTGCATCGCCACTGGGCTCCTTCAGCAAAGTAAATTTCCAATACATAAGGTATGGAATAATATTATTATCTTGACACTTTGCAATGAGTCTATGCCGGTACCTTATTTCTAGACCTTCAGGAACCCAGAGTCCTCGTACGAAGTTTAGGGGTGGAGGAGGAGGAGGTACACCTCCACGTGCAATACATTCGCAGTTGTTACTTCCTTGTGAACTTGATTCTGTAAAAATAGAATAGAAATGCATAAGAAAGAGATTAATATAAATTTGTATTAATTTATCGAATCCAAGCTGTTGAACAGGAAAGAGAGGCAAAGAAGTTGTAAAATAGGACTGAGAAACTGATTTGTTTTCAGCGCCAAGGGGCGAGGAGTGGTCGGATGAGGGTGGAGAGGATCTCATTCAGTAGGGGACGTCCTGACGTTTCGTTTCTGTCACGGTTAGTCAACATCATGCATTGGACGTAGGTGCAATGCGAATTTGCCTGCGAAGCTTACTTTTCCAACGGTCGTTCCATAATCGCCACTCAATGTGCCTTCCGTACTCGGTTCGACATTCATCCTGCAGGTCCCATTCCTGGCCAGCAGTCAGATTGCTCAACTCTGAATGTTTCCATCCATGAAACAATCGACTGTCAGCCAGGAACGGGACCTGCAGGATGATTGTTGAACCGAATACGGAAGGCACGTTGAGTGGCGATGATGGAACGACCGTTTGAAAAATAAGCGTCGCAGGCAAATGCGCGCTGCTCCTTCGTCCAATGAATGATGTCGATTGTTTCGTGGATGGAATCATTCAGGGATGGACAACCCGACTGCCAGCCAGAAACAGGATCTGCAGGATGATTGTTGAACCGAATATGGAAGGCACGTTCAGTGCCGATTGTGGAACGACCGTTGGAAAAGTAAGCCTCGCAGCCTAGATTACATAAAAATCTACATCATCAACAGTTTTTAATTCTGAATACAGAACATATCATTCTCTAAAGATACTACTTTTTGTATTCTCATAACTCATTATTTTCTAAGAAAGAATTCAATTTCATGTTATTATGAAACTTCAACTCTTAATTTATAAATAGAAGACATAACGAGGGCTTCTCTCTATTAGAGTCAAATCTACTACTTCTTCATTATCAGTTGTTTACTGTAAAGACCTAACAACGGTTTCGCGTTATTCAAATAAAGCCTACATCTATTTCGCTATCACTTATTAATTAAAAACGCCTGACGATGGCCTCGCTTCATTACAGCAAATTCTGTATCTATTTATTATCCAAATATCTGGTATTATTATAGTTTTGAATAGAATTGGTGAATACACATTTATTCTCTGATGTCTTCAATCTTTATTCAAAACATTACATAAATTCTCGGGGGTTCTCCCGGAGAAATTTAAGAATCATTAGATTTTATTTGATTCGCACTCGGCTTCGACAGTGGATTCTGTAACCTGTCACACTGAGTTGAATGGCAGAGTAATTTCTTCAAAATATTTGACGCAGTACTTACAATCAATTTTTTTAAATAAAAAATGCTTATTTAATTGTTTCCATAAAAGAACGATGTGGCGAACTCGCCGTTCGAAGATTTAAAAATGTACATTTTTGGGCCACCCTAATACGCATTAGATATTTTCGGCCTTGAATTAAAAATTTGTTTCTCAAATTTCAGAAAAATAATTTACCTCTTTTATGAAGGGCAGTTGAAAGGCACCTAGTTGGAACATACATAAAATTATAATAAAAGCAGATAAAGCTTGGCTGCAAATTACAGTGGCCGAGACTAGGCCCTGGGAAGGTGCAGACCTCAAAGTGAGTGGTGTTGAATTGCTCCAAAGGATGCTGAGGGCTACAACGTGGATCCCTGGTTAGCTGAAAGATCCATCTGTGGTCTTTCGGCTCTTGGCGGGAATGAAATCCTCAGTGAAGATATCATCCTGGCGAATCGTTGGTATGATGCGCCTCAGGTGGAAAATACAATTAGATATCCTAAGCAACTCTTAGTTATGCAAATTCCTGAGAACCAGACAAAGGCTCTTCCTGTCCTCAATAACAGGCCCTGTTGCCACCTCAGACAGGCCTTATCATTGACCAAATTAACTTCCATCACAGCAAAGGCGTCTCTATAATTCTGCAGAGGGGCATGTCTGTGAGGCAAGTAGGTATCTCACTGATCAAGAAATCTTGTTTAGTCGGAAATACATTGATAGGATTAGGGGGAGGGGGCTCAGAGGGACCCAGATAAGGCCGAAACAAGGGCCTGTATACTGGCAAGGGAAGTCAAAGTTGTCTCGCTGCTGGAGTTGTGTTCGGGAAATCTCATGATTATAGCCACAGATTTTAGAGGAATTGCAAAGATAGTTATGAGATCGGCCTACAGTATTCAGCAGTTTAATATTGCTTGACGAAGGATACTCAGTGTCAGAAAAGGAGACCTTGGCTCACCTTATCAAGGTACATTTTTCGGACTTGGTTCGAAATGGCGGCTAGCTCACAGAAGACTGAAGATATCATTATAGGATCGCCAGTGAGCCCTGCTAGGACAGGTCTTATAGATAGATATTCCCGCAACAAAAAGACCGGATTATCGAGCAACTGATGGTAAAAATAGGGTTCCGCGAGTACACTGAATCTGGGAGGACCACAACTGGGAATCAAAGAACGAGCTCAATATCTAGGATTTCTTCTAGATAAGAAGCTATCATGGACCAAGCACCTTGAATATATATAATTGAAAGTTTGGAACTAACATGGTTAGAGCGCCTCTATCTCTCATCAAGGTCATCGCCGCGAAGACAGTCTGGATATTAAGTATCGTAAACGGCGAAAGGATCTCGATGCAATTGCTGTCTCTTCGACAAGAAGTATCATGTTAGCCTATTCACCAGAGAGGAATAGGTGAACGGCGAGGGACACCTGCCTATTCAGTGGGGACAATTGCTTCACAGATGGTTCTAGATAGCTCGCGATGGGATCGTATACCACATTCCTACAATCTGATATGATGACCATGGTCCAGTGCTCCTACAAGGTACATAATGATAGTTTTCTATCACTGGTACACATCTTAAATCAATAGACTTTTTTTCTAAAATTAGCATAGTAAGCAACTTCTAGCATCTGTTGAATGATGAGATTGATTTGAAGTGCCGTGATTCCAATTCTGCCTCACAATCATATTGTAAAAGTATGGTAAAGATACAATGAAAAGTAATGTTAACAATGTGTACCTCAATTATTGAACTATCTTTTTTTTTGTTAAAAAAAAAAGTTTATTAAAATTATAATTCTCCTTACCAGTGAAGAGACAGAAAACTGCTGAGGTTATAAAGAGTATATGAAGAGTGTTCCTCATTCTCCCAAAATAGAGGATCCAAGTTGTTGAAGAATTTCCTACAGATTGTAACTGATGACGAGTAAAATAAATCCCGTGTTTGTCACTTTATATACGAGACGTTATCTTGTTTATTCCATATGATCGTGAACACTTAAAAGGGACATGGCAAAAAGTATATAATATTTGTATTATTTGCGTGATTTTTTTTCATATGCGTGGCCTTGAAGCTTTCAATTATTTGTCGATACTGCGTACACAGTTAAACAATTATTTGAAATTTGAGTCGTTAAGAAAATACGTCAATTCTTTTCCGAAGACCCCAAAATAAAGTGCTTTTCGGAAATTTTCAGGAAGATATTAGGAAAACAGAAAAAGGTTTTGAGTTTTACGTAAAATTTCCTCAATGTCTCAATCAAATTGTATTTTTTCTCTCTGTGTTTGTGATAATCAGACATGAGTTTTGACATTGATGATGGATAATTTCCTAATAATACCCACGAATTTTTATATTTTTAATTAAAGAATTCAATCCACAATTTTGTAACTCGGGTGGCACTCACTCGGTGAGCCGAAAAAGCAGACTGACGACTACCAGGTTTTTTGTACAATTTTATTTACAATATTTTTTAAGAGTAAATAAATATTTGGCTAATATAGCAGTTAATATAAACATCGAAATATGAAAGCATCTGAGAATAATAATAGTTTTTCATGCAGATGATTTACTACATCTTATAAGATTTGTCAACAATGCCAAATTGCTTCAGCTAGTGGTCTGGTATTTCTTGCAGGTCATTTATTTATGAAAAGAATAATTATTAATTTGAAAAATCCAAAATTAATTCGGTGACGTGAGTGATAATAAAGTGAGATCATATGGATTATGTGTGTACATAATTTTATATAAATTATCTTAGTACAGCTGACGTTATCTATTTACAAGTTTCGGAACGTAGCCTTCTTATTGTTTCAATAAAGTTTAAAGTGTTACACAATCGCATTATCTTATTAAATTATTTTCAACATTTTTATGTACGTTTTTTGTCGTTATATTTTTCATTCATTCAATTGACTATGTCTTATTTTTCAAAGGCTTTTTTCAGTATAAATTATTTGCCAGACATAAGATATCACTTTGTACCTGAACAATCAGTTATTATATATAACAATATTCTCTTCCAAGAATGCTAGAAAGTTGTGGTTTTTTCTGATTTTCAAGGAGGACTCTGTCCGTTCGATGATCTGACTCCTCGAATGTCCGCATTCATACTCGACTGCCGGAAAACCGGCTAAACTATGGAAGATAGTTTTCTGCAGTTTTCCTCTCCTTTGGCCAAACGTCCAGGCTAATTCGATTCCTTCAAATAAAGTCGGATGAAGGCACAAGTTATCACTGGATGCGATTAAATCCATAAATTATTCCAAGCCCACCTTACTGAAGTGAAGCTTTTACAGCTTCCTAACCAGTAAAGTGGAGTCGTCTGCCGTTTCCATCCTTTGTTCTTATACCTACTTTGATATAGCCTTCTTTTTTTAAAATGTACGTTTTATTTTCAAATTAGCAGGAAGGTATAAAAACTGCATTAAGAAAAATGGTGAAAAGTTTAAAAAGTCGAAAATTTCGGATACAACGCGACTTCGTAGCATTGCTATAACGGGCGTCACAAAAGTCTCGAGACAAATTCAAAGGGCCGTTGATTGTACGAATAAATAAAAAACTGAATGCTGCTATGCAAAATCTTTAGTTTTTTTATTATTTTCCGGAAAAAATATTTACATAGCTTACAACGGGCCATTATCTTCGATTTTCCAGAGGGTTCTCTTGATGTCCTCTATCATGGCCTGGATGACGGTGAGCCATTGAAAAATTTTCTTCGAAAAATGGCTACTGGCGAGACAAGAAAACCCTCCGACAAATCGAAGATAATAGTTCGTTGAAAACTATGTAAATTTGTTCTCCAAAAGATACTAAAATAAACTAAGAATTTTGCCTAGCAACATTCAGTTTTTTTATTTATTTGTACAATCCGCGGCTCTTTGAATTTGTCTCAAGAACTTTGTGACATCCGTCAATGGAAAAAAGTTATAAACAATAATAAATTGCAAAGACAAATATTTCTGCTTGCTTCAATTGACTGTTACTTTTTTCTAATATATGAGCCTTTTATGCAATATGGTGTAACGAATATACGCCCTCTTCAATAAGAGACACATTATTTTCTCCGACTCCCCGTTAGACGTTACGTATCTTTCGAACGAATTAAATTTTCAACAATTATCTGACAGTGTACGCAGTATTAACAAATAACTTAATGCTTCAAGTTCACGCAATATGGCATGCATCTGAAAGGAAATTCACGTGACAGCGTGATAACGGCTTGTGTATATATGTATCTGTTACACTCTTCAGGAAATTCTTCGAGAAACTGGCTCCTCTTTTTTGTGATAATGAGGACCACTATTGCTACTCTCTTCATAACCTCAGCAGTTTTCTTTCACTCTATTGGTACGTAGATTACAACAAATAATTCAAAACCATTTTTTGGAAGTTATGGAGGAGGAAAGAAATATTTGAAAAGTGGCTTTTCTTGAAAACGGCTTGGCAATTTAAAAGTGCATTCTAATACTTCAAGTGCCAGCGCTTTAGAGTTGCCCAAAATAATGAAAACTCTTTCCACGAAATGTGATTCGACATTGCTTAAAAAATCGGCAAATTTAGCCTTTCAGAAAAACAAATTAAAGTTTTCACTGGGTTATCTTGGGAAAATCTTTTTGAAATAAAAGACTCAATGGTTTCATTGCGTAATAGTCAATCTCGTTCAGTGATCCAAACTCTTGTTGTGTTTCTTTTTAAACTACGTAGAGGAAATTCCAATAAACTATGAGCTTCTGTATTGAACATAGATAATAAACAGTCAATTTCAGAATATTATAAAAGTATAATTTGAATTTTTTAAAAAGACGTCCCGCCACTTCGTTTTGGTTTAAAATCTGCTAACAGGGATGATCTTATTCAAAACCATACAACAGAAATTTGTAAAAAATTTGTTTGATGTTCAGGATAATTTGTTTCTGATTTATGGCAAATGATGAGTGTCAAAGAAAATCTTTCTCTGGACAGAAGAAAGTTCCTCTTTGTCAGCCCTTCACTATCTCTACGGCTGATGGATACGTAATGGACATGCTTGGGCCGTATCCTGCAAACCAAAATGATGCCGATATCCTGAAAATGATTATTGAAGATCACAATGGTTTATGCAAGCTTTTGAAGAGTAATGATGTCTTTGTTCTTGATCGAGGTTTCCGTGACGTAGTTAAGATTTGGAAGAGAAAAATTGCAAAGTACTGATGCCTGCTTTGAAAGGTAAAAGAAAGCAATTGTCAACAGAAGAATCCAACCAGTCGCTTCAGGACCAAAGAAAAGATAATAAGTTTGTGTTAAATATTGGAATCTATTTTGGAGTGGCATCATTTCTTAATCATGCTTGCGGTGGCAGGCTGTATTCTGCCAACAAACTTTCATATGAAATATAACAGAGGATGCATGCTCAAAAAGATGTCGACAATACACTAGCTACTAAGGCGAAGAAGAAAGGATGGATACGTCGAAAAACTCTCTTCAAAACAGTCAGAGCAGATGAAAGTCTGGATTTTCCAGAATCTGTATCTTCTTTAGCACAAAGATCAGATAAGGATAGCAAACTGACCCTCAAGTACGTAAAAGAAGACACCAATGTACTTGAATTCGAAGTACAATCCCGACCAATTTCTCGCTCATGGCAGACGAACAGTTGGTTGCTACTCACACATTGCCAGTTACTTGTCTTTTTCAAAACAGCTGGAACGTCTAAAACGTTTATGCTAGTAGGATCTATTACAGGATGATTGCTTGCTCTTTCTCCCTCTAGTTGCAGCCACGCCACGTCTAAGTTGCTTTTGTATGTTTTTCCCCGAACATCAAACCAATTGTCCGCCATATCCTCCAGCTGAGAAGCTTCTAAGAATTACTGACTCTTATTGCACCGATGCAGTCCAGCAGTGAAAATGTCACAGTCTGCCGCTGGAAGACTATAATCTCATTCAATATTGCTGGTCTCAATATCTCGATAATCCGAGGGTGGATGATTTGAGGAACATACTGTATCAGATTTCTGGTTATGTTTCCTTTCTTATATTAAGTCAGTGGACACAATTTGCTCCTTACTACACTGAGTTCCATATCCAACCTGATTTCCGGCGGTAGAGCCCGCTTCTTTCCTGGGGAAAAGACTGTGTTTGTAGACCAAGTTCTGCAGCCCAACGTACTAACGGATGACACAGCAGCACAATAGACAAGAGTTTGCACCTTCAATTCAAATAGTGTTGTGTTCAAATGTATAGGTAAAATCTTGTTGCTTGAATGTCCTATTAGTGCATCCGGTTACTTTGTGATATACATCTTTGACAGAGAACTCTTTTTTATTGGTTCTATATCTCTGAACTCTAGTAAGACACGAGAAAAATTCCCTTCAAGGAGCTGCAGTTTTTCTGGGATTTCGCTCTTTTCGCCAACGGAAGTGTTAATTTCCGAAAGTGATTCTAGTTAATCCGATACTAGATCTTCACTGTTCCTTGCAGAGGGTGTTCATCAAAAGGATACTGCTGTTTCACTTCAATTTTGATGGCAGCTATTTTCAGGGAAGGAAGCAATCCGTTTACAGATATTGTTCGTTTTTGGTCTTCTAGATTCTGTTCCTTTATTCTTTGGGCTAGATTTAGTTACTTGAGTAAGAAGGGACGACCTTTTTCTCTTCTCACACTTTACCAACTTTTCTCTCTGAAAAATAAAGGTGCATAGTATCTCTGTTTATATGATATGTCCATTTAAATCGCCTTCTTGATTGCTGAATGTATAGGGACCCTGAATTGAGACGTGATGTGTCCCATTTCGCGGCATTTATAGCACTTCATAAACTCTTTGTTGTAGACCACTTCACTTTCAAGATTGTCTGTGCTGGGCTTAGATTCTTCGCGATTTTCTACGTCACTTATTTTCCTTTGCGAGAGACTAATTTTTTCGAAGGCCTTAAGAAAGTCCATTTTCAACTGAAAGTTCAGTAAACGAGAGCTTGGCTTCGTAGTGGCTCATCGTTTACTCCATCAACCAAATAATCGATCAGCTCTTCATCGGAGATTATTATGTGGTTTGAGACGATAATTTTTTCCATGGAAATAGCTTGCGAATGATTCACTAGTCTGCTACATTCGAGCTTTAGAGTAAAAGTGTCAATTTCGCAGGTCTGAATTCGAACATTTGTTGCATCTCGCGCAAAAGGTTAGGGATACTCAATGTCAAATGCTTGGCCCACGAATGAAACCAACTAAGAGCTCTGTCTTTTAGGCGCGAGCTAATCATGATCTTAGTTGTGTTATCGTCGAAATCGTAAACCGTCTTTAGAAGTGATAACTGTTGTTTCCAGTTCATGAAAGTATTTTCGGTGCCGTTGAACTCAACCATGAGATCTTCGATGGCCCGAATCCTACCACTCGACAAGGATGAACCAGTTCAGGTAGCGACCAATTATACACCTGGCGATGCCGCTCCAATCTGTCGCTCTCTTCTCAAATGATCCCGTTCTCGTTCTAGAAGCTCTCTCTCTCTCTCTCCCTCCGCAGCAATTCTTTTTCGCGTTCTATGTCAGCTGGTACATTTGCGACATTTAGATTCTGGCCAGGATGATCGACGCGATTCTCGAGCTGTTGTCTAACTACGTTTCCTCCCAGCAAACCAACAATTCTTCGTTCGTCCTCGCGCCTTTGTTCATCCAACGCTCTTTGCTCATCTGAAGCTCTTTGATCTTCAACAGCTTGCCCTTCCGCGAGTCTCTGCTCTTCAGCCACCCTGCGTTCTTTGACGTCCAGAGTTTCCCAGATGTTCGGATCGAATGCTTTTAACCAAGTTATCAACTCTGGTTTGTTACCCGAAATTGGCAGATCTCTAACGCGCAAAGATTCTTTCAATTCGACCAACGTGTATTCGTTCGGATCTTTGCCTCTTGGACCGATTTTGTTTTTGTCTCATACAGAATGAGAGTCTTCACTGATAGTGTCATCTTAGTATGTAGGGTGACTTCAGTGTATGAAGAAGGAGTTATGGCCATTGAGATAATTCGCAGGCAGAAGAAAAGTTTCCTGGAAGCGCGAGCAAGTGTGTTGACAAAAAAAATGATTTACGGACGCCGAACTTGAAGAAGAAGTCAACCGCTACCTAACGAAAATCGGCACGGATTGATACACTGGTGGTCTGCACAAAATCGAACCAGGATAAAAGAAATGCATTGAGCTGCGTACATGGATTTTAGCGATAGTTAGTATCGAGAATTGCTTCTGTTTCTCTCACGTAGGCAATATCATTTCTCAGCACGTTCTTGAATCAAAATAAATATTACAGAAAAATTTATTTTTTTAAATTTAAGATAACAGAAACGAATCTTGCTTCATTTTCAGGTTCAAGAACATGACATTTTATAATGCCCTACTACTTTATAAGTTGTTGTTTCAACCAACACCAACGACATCAGATTCTTTCTTCTGGATTAGTGTTGCAGTTGATAACTTATCTGTTAATTGCTAGTTGATAAAATATGTTCCATTTTATATTTGATTTATTTTTATTGCATAAATGTATACCATAGATATATTTTGACAGTAGAGTCGATAAGGGCAATACGGAAAGTTCTTGATGGTATACGTAATCAAGCTACATGTAATCAACATACTCGCAAGACCACATATCTAAAAAAAAAAAAAAATTAAGTTGACATCAATTCGATTGTACGTTCCACTCCAATTTGCTCACTATTGTTCCACTTGGCACATCTGACAACATGCCAGAGTAGATGATGTCGGAATTATTCTATTAACCTCGGTGAATCTTTCGCCGAAATACATTCAATTGTTGACCGTTCCAAAATTAATCTGTTACACATTTGTTTTTTCTGTGCCATCAACGAATGCATACCGTAGTTTTAAATTATCACTTTTTTATTTCGTCTGCCTCTAGAGCCAATTAAAATGGCTCGTAGGCCCTTCTTTGAAGACCCGGGAGTGCTCTGATATCCACTAGAACAAGAACAAGCACCCGATCTCTTGGGTACGCTAAAACAAAAACTAGAACTAGAGTCCAAGTCCTCAGGTTCAGCAGTATGTGGAGCCAGTTGAAGGTCGAGTATGTCACCCCAATCACGTGAATCAACACGACATCCTAATTTTGCGGGTTGAGAAATAGGTAGATCCTGTTGGTCATGAAGTATGCCCGGATGATGAACCAATGGTCTCTGGTCTATAAGATTACGCCGACCCTGTTTAGCGGCAAGTTGAGCCAGATGTATCGCCTTAACAGTTTCTACAGCACTATCAACGACCCAGGAACCTAGTTGTGCCACTTGTGCCCACTGAGCGACCAATATCAGCCACTCTTCTTCGGAAACGTGCTGAACCTCGTACTCTACTGCATTGCCGCAGGGCTCCTTCAGTAAAGTATACTTTCCACGTTGCATATATGGAAGAATAATATTATCTTGATTTACTGCAATGAGTTTACGATGAAACCTTATTCCTAGACCTTTAGGAATCTCTAGTCCTGGTATATAGTTTAGAGGAGGAGGAGGGGGAGGTAGACCCCTGCGTGCAGAACTTCGGTGGTTTCTGCTTTCCTGCGAACTTGATTCTGAAAAAAAAAAGATAGAAATGTATAAAGTTTGATGAAACAACAAGTTCTCATATTATTTGTGTCGTGTAAATTTACATAGTAAACAGACTGGCATAACATTGTGTCGATTTATCGGAACCAGGCTGCTGCTGAGAGAAAAGGATAGAGAGAAGAAATTTTAAATTGGACTTCATATTTCTTTCTTCCTCCTCTACACATATGCCCCTTCCCTACTTCTCTCCCTTGAAAAAAATCCCATCCATCCTACCCTGCGAACCATTTCCAGTACCTCCTTCGTTTAAAGGGTTTCTAATTTTGTGACATTTATGTATAATTTTTATTGAATTTAGTGATCATTTCTGATAAATCTCGCTGAGGCTTGCTCAAGATTTTTTGAAATATAGAGTTTGCAATGGGAGCTTCAACGCTTTCATAGACAAAGGGGTGAAGGTTCAATTTGATGACAATTAACAATGGAGAATGGAAGCGAACGAAGCGAATTTCCCAGAGAATAAAACTGAAGACAGAAAAACAGACTCAAGAAATACTTGGATATTGCAAAGTATGATGATTTAAAAAATTTATTTTAGAAAGTATCAACTTATTCATTTCATGTACAACAGCATCGAAAGTGCTCAGCGTCAAATAAGTGATCAAGTTGAGTTCCTGGATTCAAAACTTGAATGCTCAGTTGATCCAGAAGGAGAAAAATTAACAAAATGGAAATGAATGGCAATACCATTACAGTCAATATCTGGGTGTAAGACATTTTATTATGTGGCTAATTTGGTATTATATTGCAGTCTACTTACGAACAGAATGAAGAAACATAATAAAAATGAAGAGCTGGTTGCAAATGAAAATCCTCATTTTACAAGAGGCAGAGAAATATTTTCCAAAGAATTGGCTGAGGTGTAACTGACAAAATTTTTAAATCTTTACTTGCATATATTATACTAACTGCTATCTGATTATTTACAATAATCGTCATCTACGTTCACCAAAGACGGAGTTTAGGAACACAATCATTTCGTAATGAAACCTTAATTGCTATAAAATGGGAAAAACATAATTTACATTTCTAGAAAATGAGTCATGTAACTTGACAATCTGCGTATTACAAACCTCGTACACGCAGTTTTATCAAAATGACTTTAGAAGAAATACTGTTGGGTCAATCCGATGATAATAATATTTGTTGATAATATATTCATCATCTTGAAAATTTCAATTAGTAACTAAAGTTCTCAATGCGCAATAGTTTTATTTGATTTGTTTTACTCATCCATGAGTAAATTCAATGAGAGTAAATAAGTTTATGCTAATTAATAAATCACATCATTAGCTGTTCGAAACATAGATAACGTTAGACTTTAAAGGAAATAAACACAATTTTTTATTCATCACCACGAATGAGGCTGTAAGAAACCATCAAGAGCTTAAATTCAAAATATTTATTTCAAAATTTTCCAACTTTAAGGATAGTTTTCAATTTACAATTCGACAACGTAGTTGATTTACGTTCAAATATTAAAAATTTCAGGGAAATTTCACTATTAAATGTCACAAAATTTCACATTGAAATCCTCGATAGTCAGTTTTCGGTTTAAGAATTTCCAGTTTGAATAATCTGATTTGTTTGGTTTCAATATAAGTCAGTTTATGTGTCTATTTGTAACCAAATTCCGAATCTTCTCTTTTCAATGTTTAATTGATCAATGACGGTTGATAAATTATCTTTATGAGCTGCTGTATCTGGGCAGGATTCACACTCTCCTAAATAAAGAAAAGTCGTTCGTACAGAGCACATTGTTTCAGTTATTATCTTTTGAAATGGTGTTAATTGATTATTAGGTATCCTGGTCGACATATAACATCAACACATCAAATCATATTCGGACTTGGTGAGCTTCTTCAGATTATAATTATTTGCTAAAAATCCACAGCTTACAAAGATGCAGACCCGCATCATCCTGTGGATATAGGAGAAACGAGAAACTTTCTGCTTTGGCCTCGGTGGCGTAATTAGTTAACGCTTCGCTCGGAAAGGAGGATGTATTTCTATTTCAACATTTATTTTCTTCTCTGTTCTTCTCTGCCTGATAAATTCTTTCCTACTTGAAACATTTATGTTGTATTTTTACAGAAATCACTTCACAATAACAAGGAGCCACGCAGGTCCTGCACCGACGGGTGTACATCTTCATCCTCTTCTCAACCACATACCAGGACTCTGGATTCCTGGAGGTGAAAAAATAAGGTACCGTCATCAAATGATTGCCATAGACCAGAAACTTCCTATTGTTCCATACATGCGTAATAGGACATTGACTATACTAAAGCCAAAGCCAAGGGATTCCACCAACCACGACGTTATAGAGTTCGAGGTCCAGCACATGACTGACGATTAGTGGCTGTTAGCAGTCGCTGAGTGGGCTCATAAAGGACAAGTAGGTTCCTTGGCCGTAGAAAGTGCTGCAGCAACGGTACGGAAGTAACATCTAGTTAAAATTGCCGATCAACGTGGCCAGCATTATATTATAGAGCAGAAACCATTAGTTCATCAGCCCGTCACATCCGTCGATTAACTAGTGCCCTCATTAGGCTTTGAAAACCGTAAAAAACCGCGGAAATGGCACTTTGCAAGCAACCGTAATTGATATGAAATCTTGAATTAACGGAAAATTTGGTATTGCTTATGTTGATTATATAACAACTTCAAGAATGATGGGCCACCTCGAAATATTGTTTAAAATTTTTAAAAAATTTGGACGATCCCACGGACAGGAACCCAGGTTTGGAACTACGGAAGTCCACCTCCATGAGGTGTTCAAGGATTTCGCTCGCCATTTCTGTCATGTCTCCATGAGTTTCTTTTAGCCGATTGTATTTCGTTAGTTTATCTCGCTACACTAACCTTATACAAATCCTAGTTTCCAGATTTCCCGGCTCTGTTCAATAGTCTCCTAGTTTCTTTTTTCAAGACCTGACGTCTGTAATTCCACCAAGGAGCACTCTTGTCTGGCTTTCTAATACGAAGAGGATAATCATCCTTATAAGATTTACATATGACACTATTCACGGCATGAACAGCAAACTTCAGCTGATTAATTGATCTTTTCCTTCAAGGAATAATTTTTAAGGCATTTTCAGGGATTCCCTTTATTTATCCCTGTCAGTCGCTCATGGGTTCACATACCTAATCGGATCCAATTCGTCAGCTGTCAGTGAAAAGTATAAATGCTTGTGATCGCATAGGGATGTTTCAAGTAACACGTGCCAGTCCCTAAATGCTTCTCTAATGGGTATAGAGGCAGTCGAGGACCATGGTCCAGGGGTAGTCCTGAAGGAATTACTCCCAAGCCAAGGCGTTAAAAAACGTTCTGAAGGCTGAATGGCAGCAGGGTTGGTATTCCGAACGATGTCTCTTGGATACCAGGTCGCTTCTAGAGTATTGAGACCTTACCGCTGTGTGCTGGGCTCTGTGGGGGCGGACTGATACTTCCCTAGCTACTCGCGGGAACAACATGGAGCCGTATCAAAAATTTAACCTAGAAAGTAGTCGCATCGAGGAGTTGGAGATGGACGGAAGTAGGCCTATGTAGGTCTGGGAGCTGTCCTTCATCCCTCAGAAGAGCTTTTGTGAGTTTTTTGGGCGCAGAACTGGATGTGATTGAGAAGCAGGATACTAGGTTCCGAAGTAAGATTAGGGGTCATAAGATGGGTTTCAAGAGTTCAGTGGGAAAGGGGGGTCAGCCTGATGTTGAAGATAGAGAACATTCTGAAGAAGATGGAGGATTTTTGTGGTAGAAAACAAAGCATGTACAAACCAATCACAACGGGGCTGGATGATGCGTTTGAGGTCATATAGGAAATGAGGAGGCATGCAGGTTGGATAGACGGCTAGTTCAACAACTTTGAGAACCGGATTGGTGAGTTTTTCGCCGAGAAGATGCGAGAAGCCAAGAAGACAACAGCGGAAAAGGACACAGCTTCCAAGGGAACTCAGACGGAAGCAGACCACGCACCCGGTAAGAGAGCAAGAGAGCCTACTATAAGTCCCCAGGAGGCGAAAGCTGAAAGACCAGTACCTAGAAAGTTGAGGACACGCATCGGTGGAGCGGAGATACCAGCAAAGCAGGAAGAAGAACAGAGGGCGAAATCTCCCTCTTAACCAAGAAGGAAAAAGAAGGGCCCAAGATGCGCTTGACCAGAAGCGGTGCTGGTGGAATCGGCTCAGGGGAAAATTTACGCGCAGACCTAAAAAATAAAATCACCTTCCCATGGTTACGAACCGCCTATATACTCGATGAGCTATGTAGCAGATATATCATCTAAGCAGACGACGGTGAGCAAGTTGTTTTTAAAACAGCAGTCCTCAAACATCGGAGTAATGTCAGCACAATTTGGTACACGATCCTAGTTTCGACGGCTACCTCAATAGCCATTGCTCACTACGAGTTGAACTTCTCTAGCGGAAACCCCCCAGGTGAAGTAGCCAATTTCCGGTGGTTTTGGAAAGCGAACCTGTATAAGTAATCTGTATCAACAATTCTGCTCCTCTTAGCTTTCCTATCTTGAATAGAAGTGATAACGTCAGACCTGAAACTTTCAGGAGTCCCTGGTTGAGGAGTTATTTTATCTAACAGCAGAAGGTGCAGGTGATGGTACCTTCTTCTGGATGCACAGCTGTATTTCTTTTCCCCAGGACTTTTTTAGACCTAGAATCTTCAGTAACTTAAGCCTTGTTTATGGGACATATTTGAGTGCCATTCCCAGCGGTACAACTCGAGGTGCTAGGAACCTTACAGGTCCCTTATTGATTCAAAGGTGATTTAACCCTTTCGCTGGTTCCCATTTTCTCGAGAGCAGGAGTATTCATGAAGGGTGACATTGAAGACTCCCCTCCATGTGTTTGGTTTTTTTTGGTTAAGCTCACGGAATTCATCATGTACCCATGAACAGCTAGGAAAGAAAAGGGTCGTTCACACAGAGCCCCAATATCCTAGTAACATTCAGCCTTCGTCTAACTAACTCCTACCCATAAAGAGTCTTCCTCGCCAGGGCTTCCTTGTTTTCGCTACCCGCGGAAATTCTTAAGCTTTCTCATCACGACCAGGTCCGAACTCACCTTTTCGATGGGCAGAAAATATTTGTTCCTCACAATAAGGAGCAATCGAGCTCGCGCGTTCCACAGAAGAAATTTAATTGAGTAACACGAATAATAAAGAAGCAGGTGAAATAAATGTGTCTCATAATAGCGAGAAATAGTTAAATTTAATCAAATGATGCGATTGCGTCATATTTCTACTTTATTAAAACAATGAGATGACAATGTTTTGTATAATTTATGACGTATTCCTCTTAAGTCTTCACTATCATTGGAAATTAGGAAGATAACGACTTGTAAATATACGAATAAAGCAGGTATTAATTTAACTTGTCATCAGCTACACTATTCAGAAAATTCTTCAAGGAACTGGGATAATGAGGACCACTATTGCTACTCTCTTCGTAACTTCAGCAATTTTCTTCCATTCTATCGGTAAGTGGAATACATCAGATAATGTAATAATCGTAGTAAAATTTGTAACTAATTTCCGCAGTAGTTAGTTTAGAGCCAGACAGCGAAGCGACATAATTTTTTTCCTAAAATAATTTGATTGTTTTTTACTAAAATTATTGCTTCTCATTTATATTATAAGTGTAAGGTCCCATGTGTAAAAATGGTATGTAGTTTATACACAGTAGATAAAATTATGTATATTTTTCATTCATTCTATACAAAAAATATGTCAAACAACTTGAAACTATGCTGCTGCTAATGAATCTCATCACTTGGCAAATACTAGGAGTTACTTATTATTCTACTTGAAGCTAACAGGTTTAAAAACAATTTACGATTTTTTCTTTTAAGTTTTAATTAAATAAGATAGAGACTGATATCTGTATGTTCATGAAATTTGAAGAAGATAGACAGTTTTCAACGAAAGATAACAGGCATCAAAGTAAGATTTCAA
This sequence comes from Andricus quercusramuli, assembly GCA_932178445.1. Classification (NCBI taxonomy): domain Eukaryota; kingdom Metazoa; phylum Arthropoda; class Insecta; order Hymenoptera; family Cynipidae; genus Andricus; species Andricus quercusramuli. The sequence continues at coordinate 15,714 of CAKNXH010000280.1, read as the reverse complement.
TGAAAATTTACAAGACAACAGAGGCTTATCAGTTAAATATGATAACAAATAATCAGAATTATTGGTTTTTACGTTGAGTTGGTACCTGCCCACCAACCGTGTTTCTACGCGTTCGCCACCCAAAAATTATCTAATTTTACCAGAACAAAAATCAAATTTTCTAAAATTTCAAATCGTTTTTCTGTGAAAGTGGTAGATTTAGTTCCTGGATATATTTGCCTTTGATGTGGAGCACGAATTTGCAAACAGTCAGTACATATTGTCCCAGAACTACAAGTGCAAGGTTAAAGTGCTTTATTATATCTTGATTCTAACCATTTCTTCAAAAAATGTATTTGTAATAAAAATATTGAAGGGGGATGCATTTCTATTGTTAGCCTTTCTTTTCCTTTATACTCTTTTCTACTTGCAGCAGCCTTGTTCAGTTGAATCGATACAATTTCATATCAGTCTGTTCAATCAACTAAGACGTTACACAACCGACATTAAAAATGTCTATTCCATTAAACATTATACATTTTCATTGTATTTTTACAGAACCAAGTACACAAGCTACCCGAAACCGCGTAGACTCTGCACTTCCAGGCACAATTCCTCCTCCTCCTCGTCTACACTCTATACGAGGACTCAAGGTTCCTCGAGGTCAAGCAATAAGATACCATCGGCATCTTATTGCTGTGTATCAAAATCGTAAAATTATTCCATACCTTCTGGATTGGCAATATACTTTATTGAAGGAGCCGCTCAGTAATGAAGAAGAGTACAAGATTCGATACATTTCTGAACAAAATTGGATATTAATAATCTCTCAGTATGCGAATGATGAACACACGGGTCGCTGGGTCGTTGATAGTGCTATAGACATGGTACTGAAGCTACAACAGGATAAACTTGCCACTCAACGGGTTCATGGTAACATTGTAGACCAGAGAACATTTGCTCATCATCGAGACATACTCGTCCATCAACAGGGTCAGTGTGATAACATAGAGCAGAGAACATTTGCTCTTCTTCCAGACATACGCGCCATTCAACAGGGTGAGCGTAATATTATAGAGCAGAGAACATTCGCTCATCATCCCGACACACCCGCTAATCAACAGGGTCAGCGTAATATTGTAGACCAGAGAACATTTGCTCATCATCGAGACATACTCGTCCATCAACAGGGTCAGTGTAATAACATAGAGCAGAGAACATTTGCTCTTCATCCAGACATACGCGCCAATCAACAGGGTGAGCGTAATATTATAGAGCAGAGAACGTTTGCTCATCATCCCGACACACCCGCTAATCAACAGGGTCAGCGTAATATTGTAGACCAGAGAACATTTGCTCATCAACAAGACATACCCGTCCATCAACAGGGTCAGTGTAATAACATAGAGCAGAGAACATTTGCTCATCATCCAGACATACGCGCTCATCAACAGGGTCAGCGTAATATTGTAGACCAGAGAACATTTGCTCAGCATCCAGACATACTCATTAATCAACAGGGTCGACCTACTTTCCAACCCCCGAGAATAGAGTTTCGTGTTGATCCACATGATCGATTCGACCTTCAACTGGCTCGACTTAGGATTGAAGCCCAGGTATCAGAGGCCGTTGCTGGTTCTAGTTCTAGTGAATATCAAAGCACACCCAGGCCTTCCAGGAAGACCCTAGCATCCTGGATAAGTCGCAAAATCAGCAGAAATCACCGAAAATAATATTACACTATGGGATATAGTTTGTTGATGACAGTTATCTACAAGAGGATATACAAGTGGATAACCATTCTAGTTAATTTTTTTAGAGTTACTTATTATTATTATTATTTTCATTTTTATAAAATTGAGCGCTGATATGATATTAGGACTATGACGATATCAAACTTCAACCCATTTTTTTATTGAAAAGTACACAGACGTTTTTTTATCATATTAGCATCCGAAAGTAGTTTCTTATTTTTCATCTAAATAACTCTTGTAGAACAATAATTTTCATTACTCACACGAAAAAAACACAAGGAATATTAAAAATCCATTTCTGCACTTGGTAGTTTGTTTATGAACACAAAATCGTATTTTACAAAAATGATCTTTTTTTTGACAGGCATTCATGTTTCAATAAAGAAAAGTTTTGAACATTTTTGAGGATTTGTTTTATTATATTTATGACTAAATATGAATATGACGTTAGTTAGCTTTTGAATTCATCTGGAAGGCGGCCAGAAAATCATATCGTGATGTATTCTGGGGTGCTGATTGCGAATCTGAACTTGGTTCTTCCTCAGCAGGTATTGCTTTTCCCCTAGATAAGATAAATTTCCTATGAACGCAATTCTCAAGGGGGAAAAGTCACCCTTATTACATTGAACATCATACATATAATGTAGCCAGGTCTTGATAAGAGTCAATCGAATCTGAGTTATCCTTCATTAGCTCAAGTTGCTCCAGCAGGATTTGAGAGGAGGGGACTAAACCTACTTCAGAATTTTTTCTTGTTGATAGACACATTAAAAGCACATCTGACCTCAGTTTGTGATTTCACCTAGGTTTCCATACTAGAATTAGAATTTTGTTTGATTGATTTTCTGATCTTGCGCACACTCTTATCACTGTAAGATCTATGAAGTGGTTTCCTTCTTCCCTTTCTCCCTTTTCTTTTACAATCTCTTTTCAGCATCCATCAGAAGTCTGCCATTATATGCTCATCCCATTGTCATTGATACCAACGCTCCTCTATCTTGATATCCTGATGGAATCACTATCCCAGCTCCTCACGGAAATCTCCGCAGTTGCTTTGAGAGTAATCTAAATGTGCATGAAGAAAACGCAATTTGAGATCCATCAAACAACCTAGTTTGTTGAAAGAGTTGTACAACTTCCTTGAAACTGATCCATGCCGCCTTTTCGAAGTCATTCATTACATTAATCAATTTGTCATCCTTCATTACTGTACGAATTTGTGGACCATCAAGAATATCTCCTTTCAGTTTATTGTCAGAAATGGCCAGAATTTATAAACTAAATAAGCAAAGCATTGACCGTCTTTGTCTAGTGCTAACATGAATTGTTTCATCAATCCAAGCTTTATATGAAGGGGCAGTATAAGGATTTTCGCAGGATCAACAAGTGGTTGGTTCATCACATTGTGTGAGCCTGGAACCAACTCCAATCTTGGTGTCCAATCAATCTTCATTTTCTTCAGAACTGCTTCGATATTAACATATTCTTCTTTCAATACTGTTGAGTGCGCTACTGATGTCGGTGCATATCTGTTCTTCTCTTTCAACCTTGAGGCTAGTAACTCGACTCTATCTTTCGATAACCATGAATCTCTAGTTAGATTATTAATTTCTTGTTGTGAGAAGGTTTGTGGTACAGAATGGTTAGATGGAATGTAATCCTCATCATTTATAGAACTTGTTACATCATCCGTTTCGTAATATCTCTCGTACTCTTGTTCTGAAGTCTTCACTTTCTACTTCACTGATAGATGCAATGATTTCAAATTCTACTTCTGCCATATTCTTATCATTATCAGATAGAAGCGTCGGTTTTGTTACGCTGGATACATCTGCATGAACTATTTGAGAAATATTGCAACTATTAAATCCTGCAACATTCTTCATACAGAAAAAGCAGTCTGTCTCGCCTTCCAGTTGTCTCCATCTAATGGGTGTCTTGAATTTTAGTTTCGATCAATCCTATTTTTCATTCCATCGGCTGAACGAAATACTACAAGTGCTAGATATTAAGTGTGGGACCCATTCCATTTCTTGATGAGTCACCTCAAAACCAAAGCGATTTCTATAAATACCTTTCATGTTGTCTGAAAACTTTCTCAGATTGATTTTCATTTTATACTCGCCACAAATATAGCAAAACGATTGACGTTTGCTATCACATTTGTGGAAAGTATTTGGGAGCACTTCACTGTTTAAAGGAGATTTAAAACAATATTTAGCAAAAGAAAAACTCCTGAAAGACTCTAAACTTGATAGCAAAACAATATTTCAATTAATTCCTACTAATCCCATCTCTCCAAAATTTGTCGGACTTCCAAAATCAAGAAAAACAACATTCCGCTCAGACCGATCGTCAGCGCAGTAACTCACCAACTAACAACCTAGCCCAATTCCCCACCAATGAACTAAATACTTTCACAGAAAACTCTATCACACACGTCACCTCTTTTGACTTTATCGAAAAGATACAACAGATGGACATTCAATACCAAGTCATCCTAGTGAGTTTCAGTGTAGTATCTCACTTCACGAAAGTACCAATCTCTGACAAAATCGATATTACTTGATCCTCTGCAAACTTTCCCTCTGATCGCATACCTTTGATAGAACATTGTCTCGATAATACCTACTTCTCTTTCAATAACCAATTCTACAAAAAGAAAAACTTAGTAGCTGATATGGGAGCTCCAATCTTACCTGCAATGGCCAACCTCTTCATGAAACGGCTAGAAACTGAACTCTTCAACCAATCCAAGCTTAGAACGGAATTTTGGTGCCGTTACGTTGGCAACACTTTTGTCATCTAGAGACATGAACTAGATGAACTACACAAGTATTTTTATTTCGTCAAACGATTACACCCCAATATCTAGTTCACCATGGAAATTGAACAGAATGGAACATTGCCTTTCTTAGACGTACTAGTTTACAAAAGATCTGATAACACATTAGGACATGAAGTTTGCAGAAAACCCACACATACAAGCTTCCTTCCACCACCACCCATCTCAACAGCAACCGGTCGTCAAACTCCCTTGTATACAGAGCTGTCTCCATGACAGATGAAGATAACTTACAGCATGAACCAAAAACGTTAAACAAATCCTAATACAGAAGGATTACACAAACAAATTGAAAAGGCAATATTGAAAATCCACTCAAAAAATGAAGTCAACACAAACTACTAACAAAAAAAAAAAAAACGATCACCATCCTACCTTACATCCAAGGTATCACAAAACAAATAGGTAGAATTTCGAACAAACACAACATCCAGAATATACTTAAACCAGCTGCGAAAATGGGAGAACTTCTTGAAAACTCTAAAGCTAGAAAGGCACCTCTTAGTGATCTGGGAGTCTATGAAATTCCTTGCTCTTATGGCAAAGTCTGTATTGGAGAAACCGGGAGCGCGGTGAGCCAACGTGCAAAGCAGTTTGCGAGTAACGTTAGGCTGAAACATTTCACGCAATCAGCACTAGCTGAGCTTCGTATCGAAACAGGACATAGCATTTTATTTGACAAAACAACCGTCATCGCAAGAACATAAAATATTTTTCCAAGAAAACATAAAAAAGCAACAAAAATGTTAAAACACAATAATAACATCAATAAGGACAATGGATATAATACCAATCCGATTCGGCTTGCCGACCTCTCGGGTTTTTAAAATAAGTCTTGATTCGCCAATCAACTTCGACTAGTCCCCAAGGTGGGGCACTCTGACTAATCATCGTGAAAGCATTAAATCTGAAACTTAAGGTCTTTCTTACCCTGCGGTTAAAGCGAAAAGAAAAAAAGAGGCGGAAAACTATACAGCAGCGTGACGGATTGACCGTGCGGCCCTGTTCGGTTCTTGACGTGTGCTCTGTCTCGTCTCGTTCTTTACTTGCCATAACTTATTTATTAGGCAATTTTGTACTTTGTATTGTATCTCAGTGGTTTTATTTATGTTCGGAGTGCAGTGTATATGTTGCATCTGGTGATTTTTGGGCTCTTTGCTGCTTCAAAATCTGTTTTTCAGTTTCGGTGGTCGACAGTTCTCGCGTAATTGATACGTATTACAATGGGTGCCTGTCCAGAGTGTAATAAGACAATATCTAGAGGATCGCAGGGTGCTGTTTCCTGCATAAAGTGTGGTGTATTCAGCCACTTGGCCTGCATTATTGTCGGATTGGCAAAGAAAGATTTTGATGATCTAAGAAAGGGAATAGTTGATTTTATTTGCGTGAGCTGCAAATCGCCGAAAACTAGCGACACCTCTTCAGGTGCGGATCAAAGTTCCTTGCTAAGTGGAGGCATCGACCCTGCCAGTAAGGATCAGGTAAATAACCCCTTACCTAAAACAGTGTTTTCCGTCCCTGTCACTGCTATGGCCCTACCGCCTGGATGCATCGAGGCTATTCACAGTGCGGTCTTACAAGCGCAAAGGGAAGCAGCCGTGCAGGTGCAGGAACAGATGAGAACTCTCTTTAAGGAATTTGAAACCAAGCAGCTCGAATGGATAACAAAAATGAACACTACGGTTGAGGACATCAAGATCGATATTTTAGAGAATTCTCGCAGAATCAATCTGCTTGAAACTAATGTTGGTAGCAATGCGGATCATGTCACACAGGTAAAGACGGAGGCAAGCTCGCTAAAATTGAAGGTCGCCTCACTTGAAGCTTCTCTCAATTTTCAAGAGCAGGCTGCACTTCAAAGTACCCTCGAAATTCACGGGGTACCTATGAAGCCGAATGAGGATCTTCCATCGGTCCTAGAATCGGTTGCGAAGGCTCTTGATGCTCCCTTCGCTAAAGATAACATTATGAATGTTTATCGAATTCGCAAGTCTCCAACATCAAATCCACTGCTCGCACCTATCATCGTTGCCAAATTTAGCAGTCAGTTAGTGAGAGACAAAATAATCGAGCAGAGGAAAAAAGTACGAGACTTCTCTACGACCAATCTTGGCTGGCCAGATAATGAGAAAAGTCTCATTTTCATCCGTGAGGCTTTGACGCCTTATAATCGAAGAATCTACGCTTCTGCATGAAATTTGAGGAGAGAAAAGAAGATAAAATATCTTTGGATTGCCGGAGGAAAGATCTTTTGTCGAAAGGAGGATGGCACACCTAGGATTCAGCTGTCATTGCTGCAACACGTAGAGCGATTCCAATAGCAATTAGGATTTTTACGGTATGGTTACACACACAATGGTGTGATATTGTTATTGTTTGGCTATTCGATGCTCGTTGAAAATTGTATACTATTAGGCTTAATTGTGTAGTTTGGATACCTTAAATGTTCTAATTTCATCTCAATATTCACAGCTCTCCGGATATTCGGATATCGAATTACGAAATCATGTCCACTTTTGTTGAGAATTGGTCTAAGGTTCTACGAAACTGTTTTCGACATTTTTTATCATTCCGTTAGTATCTTTTCCACTTGTATTCATTGCCGATTTTCAAATTTGAATTGTACTTACTTAGTTTGGGTTGTGTTGATAATGGTTTCTTGTCTCAGTCAATTTTTACGTGTGCTGCGTGAGCTTTCAATTTTTGAATTGGTTTTCTGTAAAATCTTTCTCTTAATATATCCATGGATACCTTAAACATTTGTCATGTGAACGCCCAGTCTCTCTTGGCACATTTTCTAGAATTCAAACATTTTTTCAGTACATGTTCCTACCATATAATAGCTGTTTCTGAGTCCTGGTTAACTCCCAATATATCCTCAAGCCTCGTTGCAATTAACAATTATTCGCTCTATCGAAGAGACAGAGACGAGAGAAGGGGTGGTGGAGTTTGTCTTTTTCTGCATGATAGTCTCAAAGGGACTGTGGTTGGTGTGAGTTCAGTAGCTACTTACCCCACGACCGAATTTCGCTTTGTTGAAGTTAAATCAACTTCTGATAGTATTCTAGTGGGAGTAGTTTATAAACCACCTAATGCTTCCTATGGCACAGAGCTTGAATCGGTAATTTTTTCATTTATTCCTAACTTCAATAACATTATCCTTACTGGAGATTTTAACACTAATTTAAATCTCACTTCCAATCATTCTAAATATCTAACATCTTTGGTACACTCTTCGGGACTCTCGATTGTACCTCATGATTCTACTCACCATACTGATCGTTCCAGTACTCGTATTGACCTAATGATTGTAGACGATATTGATAAGGTTGTCTCCTACGAACAACATGCTATCCCTTTTCTCTCTAACCACGATTTGATTAACATTACCTTTAAATTTTCCTATAATTTAAATTCAAAACCAACCCAAAGACTGGTGCGGAATCTCTCTAAAATTGATGAACATACATTCCACGAACATCTAATGACGTATGACTGGGAAAAAATATTACTAGATACAGATATAAATAATAAAATCGACGCTCTGACTAATTACCTAGTCTCTGCATTCAATAAATTTTCTCCGCTTCACGTTCCTAAAAACTTCAATAAAGCTGCCCCCTGGATCACATCCGAAATTAAGAAACTGATGAGGGAACGTGATGGCAAGCGCAGACTTGCAAAAAGAACAAAAAGCAGTATAATACAAGCTCAATTTCGTAAACTGAGGAACCTAGTTCAAACTAAGATTAGAGATGCGTTCAATCAATACAATTATAACGAGATTGCACATAGAGACAAAAAAGAGGACATTTTGCATCTCCTTAGACGCTTACACATAATCCCGCCCAAGCACGAATCTATTGATAGTAATTTTCCGCCTGATGACCTTTTAAAGACTTTTTTCACATTCCCAGTTCCAGACTTATCATCTTCCATTACCCCTCTTAATTCAACATTTAATGACTCTGACTTCTTTTTCGATGACATCACTCCTGAAATACTTTTGGAAAAAATACTTGAAATCAAATCAAATGCCATTGGAACTGATGGAATATCAATCAAAATGATTAAACTTGCCCTTCCAATTATCTTTCCTATTCTATTGCATATCTATAATGCTTCCCTTCAGGTTGGTATCTTTCCAGATATCTGGAAAAAGGCTGTTATATGCCCTGTTCCGAAAATTTATAAACCTACTTCCCCGAAAGACTTCCGGCCAATTTCTATTTTATGTGCACTATCTAAACCACTTGAAAAAATTGTTCACCTGCAACTGTCTAAATTTCTTGAATTATCTAAGGCCATTGACCCGATGCAATCAGGTTTTCGGGCAAAGCATAGCACTCTAACTGCTTCCCTTAAAGTAACGACTGATCTCAAATTAGCAATGGATAATAGGGAGATCACGATTGTTGTTCTGTTCGATTTTACGAAGGCTTTTGATATGGTCAATCATAAGTTACTCCTACAAAAATTAAAATCTTTTAACTCGTCAAACTCTGTTATCAAGTGGTTCAAATCATATTTTAATAATCGGTCTCACAGAATTATTAATAGTAGTGGTGAGCTTTCTGATTGGAGGGAAGTCAAAAGTGGGGTTCCTCAGGGCTCTATTCTGGCACCCCTCCTCTTCAATTTGTTCACTTCTGACCTTGGAAGTGAACTTCAACATTGCAAATATCACAAATACGCTGACGATTTCAAAATCTATTTATCGGGGCCAATATCTTCATTAAGTGGGTTACTTATTCTAGTTCAGGAGGATATCAATCGCGTTATCCTCTGGGCCTGGAAAAATGGACTTACTCTTAACCCGGGAAAAACTCAGGCAATAGTCGTTGGACCTACTTCATCTCCATCGCTTGAAACACTGGCATCATTTCCACCTCTTCGTATCGAGAATCTAACTATCCCTTTTTCGGAAGTGGTTAAAGATCTGGGATACTTCCATAACCGTACCTTGTCCTGGAAGGAACAGGTACAGAATATCTCAAGGAAAACATACAGAATTCTACAACAACTTTATAGGAATAAGGACTCTTTACCAACCTCCACTCGGATACTTTTGGTTAAAAGTCTAATTTTGCCCCATTTTGACTATGGCTGTTTAGTTTATGATGATTTGACCGACGATTTAAATTTAAAGCTTGAGCGCGCGTTGAATGCCTGTGTCCGTTTTATCTACAATTTGCCTAAATACGAACACATAACTACATACAGACTCAAGGCTGGTCTGCTTAATGTTGCCAAGAGAAGACAATTCTTTATGGGTAATTTGCTCTATACTCTTTTTCAGAACAAAGCTCCCGAGTATCTATTCAACCTATTCCAATTTGTAGACAGAGACCTTCCAGCACAGTCTAAGCTTCGTAAAAGACATAAAATCCTTAAGATTCCTTTTCACAGAACGTGTCAGCTTCAAAGATCATTTATAGTAAGGGGTGCCCGACTATGGAATAAAATACCATACGATATTAGAAATGCACTTTCCCTGTATCATTTCAAGAATCTCTTTTTCAAATATTTGTACGATACTCCTAACCCAACTCTTGAAATTACTCACTGGTAAATTCTCATAATTAGTTTTTGAACATTCCATCATCGAATTTTCTTTTGTTTTCATTAACTATTGCAAATTATTTCTTTCACACACGGTTTTTCTTTCTTTATTTCAACCTTAACATGCACAAGATCTACCATTTAGCCACTTAATGTTAATCACTACGCATTAATCTCAAACCTAATTTAATACGTATTTAGTGGTCGACTCTATTAATTTATTTAATTTAGTTTATAGATTAGATTATAAGATTAATCAAGTATTCTGCCGATCAGTGCTTGCACAAATTTGTAATGACCCTGTATTATCCTGTTTCTTAGAGGGCTATTTAGCCCTAGGGACTTTTCTTGAATAAATACAAAATACAAATACTATTTGGGATTTTTTTCATACTTTGAAATAATATTTTTAAAATTTGTAGTCTTAAAAGCGTTTCTGGTCTCAAGGTGTGTTGAAGATGAAAACGGAGACAGTGTTCAGGACAACTTCCAGACCAAAAATTTTTATTATAGAATGCGTTTCCTTCTCGGACTTATTGTTCCTTACAATAGTTATTCATAGATTCAAGAATTCGGTGAGCTTGGAACGAATATTTCCTGTGAGCCTAGAAAAACTGGAACTGGCGGCCACTGTATATACTTCTGACATTTGCTATACTGTGGTCCCCCAGATTACATTCAAACCATAGACCGAAATCCTTTTAAAAAAAGTCTCAATTGAAATCTATTTAGAATTATAAATTATGAAATTTATATTATTTTTCTTGGCACATATGACAAGGTAATGTTGTTAGCGACGAGAAGAAATTATCTTCAGAATTTATCTGCAACATATTTTATCTTTTATTTATTTTTTTTTGTATTATCAACAAATATATGCCGTAGTTCAATATTATTCTTGGTGATTTCTCCTGTTCTTAAGTTTTCCCCGAAAATTGGAATACCTGGGTGTATCGACATATCCAGAAGTTCCGGCATGAGGGTTAATATGAAGTGCAGCCATTTGAAGGTCGATTCGCTCAAACATGTCGACACGTCTATGTGAGGCGGTTCGAGAAGTAGGTAGACTCTGGTGATCGATGGGTGAGTGGGAATCATGAGGCATTGCGATCTGATGAGAATGATCAAGATATATTCTCTGGTCTCCATGGTGTACACGATTACCGGGTTCATTGACGATTGGGCCGGAATAATCACGAAATGGGCTCTGATATACACTCTGTATAAGATTACCTCGTTCATCGAACATTGGACCGGAATAATCACGAGATGGACTCTGATTTACATTATGCATAAGATTATCGTTCCCATTGAACATTGGATCGGAATAATCACGGAATGGGCTCTGATTTAAATTCTGTATAATATTAGGGTGTAGATTAGAGGTTATGCCAGAAGGACCGAACACTAGGATCTCGTCTTCGTGCGGTAGAATGTTACCGTATTGATCGAAACGTGGGCCGATATTATAAAGCAATGGGCTCCGGTTCACCAGCTGTAACAAACTATAAGGCTCTGCTTCGGTTCGTCGTTCTTCATCCAGCCTTCTCATCGCACGAATAGCACTTGCAATGGCCCAAGAATGACTCACAACAGCTTCATTTGCCATAGCCCACTCACCGATAAGAATTAGCCATGTATGGTCCTCAAGGTGCTGAGCTCTCCAATATCGGTATCTCTGATTGGGCTCCCACAATATAGTAATTTTCCACTCCATAACGTATGGAACAAGTTCTCTTCCGTTCAATTTCGTAAAGAGTATACCGCGCCATCTCAATTCTTCACCTTGAGGAACCATGAGCTTATCCATGCGGGGCAAACGAGGAGGAGCAGTAGTTATAATTCTACTTTCAGCAGGACGGCTACTTTCAGCAGATCTTCTGATTCCAGCAGGTCTTCGACTTTCAGCGGTTCTGCTGCTCCTGCTTCTTTGTGAACTTGATTCTGTAACAATACAGTAAAATGATGTTTAATGAAGGAAGTTCCTGATAAATACTTTACTATCAGTAGAGTAGAACGGGGCGAGGCTTCCAGTGGGGCGAGGCAACCAGTGGGGCGAGGCAACCAATTTCTTCTTATTCCCACAGCGCTTATTGAAATCGCACGCATTTGTAATGTAAGGTCGGTTAGGTGAGTCCTAACTTGTGAAAAACTACCAGCAGAAGGAATATCTTCAAAATTTACGTTTGTTTATCCTCCGCGTATAAGTTGTGTGAAAAAAGTGAATTGAGTATTTCCCGCAATAGAATTTTGTGCTTAACACGATTGAATGGTTGGTCATCCGATATTAAAAATACTTTTTTTGTGTGAAATTTTTGTAAAAAAAACACGTGTGGGGCGAGGTAGTCAACGAACGGCAGATGATGCCAAAAAGGCTGAAGACACTTAACTTTGTTTTTTATTTTTTTATGTCATCTTGGAGCTAATGAAGAACTCATACATTATTATATGTCTGTGTATTAGAACTTTGCGTGCCACCTAATAACTGTCGAAATGGATGGCTGCCTCGCCCAAATGTGGCGTCTTGGCTGCCTTGCCCCGTTCTACTCTACTTAGCAAGTCAAACATTTATCCTAAAGACTTTTTTCGATAAAAAAAAATTATTAGAGTTAAAGCGTTTACAAAATTTGAAAAATCAATCGAAAATGAAAATTGTAAGCCAAACAATAAATTTATTTAAGAACGTGGTACATGACTTGCAGAAGTTTTCTTACCATATCGAAAAAATGCCAGTAAATTCAATATGAATGATACAATTTTGTCCAATCACAATTCTTTAAAATTAGTAGATTATTTTCTCAATTGAAAAAATATGACTTTCCGCGTGTGTGATAATCTGACGCCGTATTCTTAATATTGCTTTAACATTTAAAAACATAAAAAATACAAACGCATACAAGAGTTTGTCGATATTATTTTTAAATAATAGTCTAAATGGTATTTTTACAATGAATGAAAAATGAACTTCTTCTATATTTTTATTCCATTATTTACATTCAAATCATAACTTCGACAACCCAAACTTAGCACAAGCGGTTAATTTTTCTTGGTTTTTTCTAATTTTTTTTACTTATTTTTTCTATTTTATTTTTCTTATTTTATTTTTCTACTTAGTTGAAAGTAGAACTTAATTGTTAAAAATTCTTTCTTCTTGGTTGATGATTCATCATTTCAGAAAAAAAAACTATTCATTTGAAAAATGTCTGTATTTGTTGGAATTTGGTGACTAATTCACCTTTTTGGTTAAAAATTTATGTATTTGGTTGAGAAATAATCTTTTTTGATCGAAAATCAATCTTTTTGATTCAAAATTCATTTCTTTGGCTTGAAAATTATTATTGTTTATTGAATTTTTCTTCAACTAATTTTTTAACTGAAAATATCGTGTCTGTTTGAACATTAAACTTTCTTCAGTTGAAAGTTCAACTATTTGTTTCAAAATTTCTGTATTTTGTTGAAAGTTTGTACTTTGTGGTAAAATATTAATTTCCACCTTTTGTGTTAAAAATTAAACTAAAAAGTTAAAAATTCTATTGAAAATTGAAATATTTGGTAGTCAATTCATGTATTTGTTACACAATATTCTTTTTTTTTTTTCTAGAAAATCAATGTTTTAGTGCAAAATTATTTTGATTGGTGGAAAATTCACTTCATTTGGTTAAAAACTTATTTCTCTAACTTAAAATTAAACTATGCTATTTTTTCTTGAAAATTTATCTTTTATGATTAAAAATTCCTCTTTTTTGTTGAAAAGTTGTCTGTTTTGGTAGCAAGCTAACCTTTTCGGTCAAACATTCAACTATTCGGTTGGAAATTCCATTAAAAATTAATATATTTGTTTGAAAATTCATGTATTTTACTGAAAATTATTCTTTTTTGGTTGAAAATTAATATTTTTGATTGGAATTTTATTTCTTCGGTTGAAAATGAGTTTTGTTCCAATCGAAAATTTTCTTCAACTAAAAATGTAACTATTTTATTTTCCGTCGATATCTTTTATATTTTTTTTTATGGACATTTCATCTTTTTGGTTGGAAATTTAACTATTTCTTGGAAAAATAACTATTTGGTTTTAAATGCAATTCCATGATTGAAGATGCATCCTTTCAGTTCAAGGTTCATTTATTTTGTTTGAAGTTTAGAATGTTTTGTTGAAAAATCGGTATTTTTTGTAGTTGAAGAGTAATTTTCTTTCTACGATGATGTAAGCCGATTTTTGTGGGGCCGACTTTATCACAGGTGTGGTGCGAGTGATGTAGAATTGTCCAGAGAAATGTATGGCCTGGGTAGGAAGGCTGGCCAGGCTCCAGTGAGGCGCTAGTCGGGCGCTATTTTGGCGCCGGTCGGACGTCGTTCAAGCGAAGCCGAAAGGATGGAGCACCGCGACTCGGTAAGTGCTGATTGTTCTCGACCAGGAAAATGTCGAGGTTCTTCATAGACTTGAGAAGGTACCAGTATGCCTGTAGTCCATCCATGCAGGACAGTGAGAGGAGGCTGGTGTGGGGCGCTAGACAGGCTCGTCTAGGTGCCAAGATTCGGGTAGGTCTGGGGCCGCACAGAAGGGCCACGACAGACGGACGTTTTTTGGTGGGCCACCGTTCCGAACAGAAGGCGGAGGGGTGCCACGTGCGTTTGGCAGGCGAGGAGAGAGAGGGGAGAAAAGGAAGTCTTCGGCGTGCAGGACAAGCACGTCGTTGGAGGATTTGGGAGAAGGAGTTTGGAACGGGGCAGGATTCGGAGAGGGAATGGGAATGGTATGGTGGAACCATTTGCCGGGAGTGGGTGGCAAAGGTCGCTTGGGGGTGACAGAGACTAGGAAGTCGAAGGGTCCGTCGTCCTTCTTGGGAGTCAGAGGAGCGACTTGTGGACGGAAAGGCTCCAGGTCATCGTGACGCTTGGAGAAATACAGGCGGCCTGACGACGAGGAGTAGGGGGAAGGTGCGGAAGGAATGCGAATAAATTTTATCGGGGAACGAGGAGAGAGGACTTTACGGCTACTGGTTAGGAGTATAGGATGCGAGGATGAGGAGGAAGATTGAGGAGGTACAGCGGGTAAGGACGGACGAGGAGTCTGGGAAGAGGAGGCGGCGGCGGCCCGGAGTCGGCGTTTCCGGGTGCATTTGCCGGGGTGGGAGCGAGGTGGAGGATCGTAAGGCATGTGGCTGGAGAGAAGGACAAGGAAGGTAGAGGTAAAAATAGAGAGAGAGAAAGAGTCCGGAGATACGAAGGCGTACCGTAGAAAAGAGAAGAGGAAGAGAAGAAATTCCGGAGCCACGAAGGCGTAAAGTAGAAAGAAGAAGAGTAGGTTAGGAGAGAAGGTGGAGAGAGACAAGTCGAGGAATGGATATTAATTTTTGTATTTGGTCGATTGCAAAAGAGATATCTCTAGAGAGAGATAGCGAATAACCGTGGCCGGTGTACGTGACCAGCGGTTTGTTTCGCTCCCGGCGTACGTGACAAACGACTTGTTTTCGTTTGTGGTCCTTTTCACCCATGTTGTGATGACTCACTCAATGGGTGAAAGCAAGCTCGTTTCGTAAACACAGTTGTAAAGTAATTTAGGCGAAAAATTTC